>VZUI01044986.1:0-158324 GCA_013401135.1 Cettia cetti
CCCGAGGAGGAGGAGGAGGCGGAGGAGGAAGGCGCGGAGCAGCCGCGGGGCCCGCCATCCCGCGGCGGCGGAGCGGCGGTGCCCGGGAGGATGCCGGGGAAGCGGGGCTCGGCGGGCGGCGGCGGCGGCAGCGAGCTCCCGGGGGCCGGCGCGCCGCGGCAGCGCAGGCGGCGGAGGAAGGTCTCCTGCTTCTCCAGCATCCAGCTCTTCCTGGTGTCCGAGTGCGCCCTGATGCTGGCCCAGGGCACGGTGGGAGCCTACCTGGTGAGTGCGGCCGGCCCGCAGCCCTCCGCGCCGGCGGGGCTGAGCCGCGGGCGGGGTGCGCGGCGGAGCGCAGGGGAAGTTTCCCCGGCGCCGGGGCGGCTCTGCGGGCAGCCCCCCCAGCCCGGGAGGGTGAGGGCAGCCCGGCGTTCGGCGGCTGAAATGACTCAGCAGTGCCGAGGGGTCACCCACCCGCTGTCGCCCAACTTGTGCGGCCGGTCCGCGGGACTCCCCAGCGCCCGGAACGCGGCCGTGCCCGGGGCGGGCTGGCACCAGCGCGGGTCCCCGGCTGGCCGCGCACTCGGCTCCAGCGCCAGCCCGTCCGCTTCACACTGAATAAATATCGACAGAAGCTAGTGGGGCATTTATTTCGTGCCTCCCGCGTTACCGCTTTTTCCTCATCCTCTTAAGTGATGCAGCGGTGCAAAGCGCAGCAGCCCCGAAAGTCCCGGTGTTGGGTACAGAACAATCCAAATAAGACTTTAGCACTAAATCTGCATAGTGAGATGTGGTGTCAGAGGCAGAAGTGTAGTAGAAGAGTTGGGAAGATGTCCATACGGCTGTGCTTGTGCCTTAAAGTGTACAGCCTGTGGAAATGTTCAGCTTCCAGCAGATGTAAGTGTGTAGTTGATTTCAATTTCTCAAAATAGCTTGCTGGATTTGAGAATTATAGTTTCCATGGAAAAGAAATATATTCGTAATCTCTGAGGCTTTTTGAGGCCATACACATAATATATTCTACAGTAAATGTAAGAACTCTGCATTTGGTACTTGTATTCAGTATTTAGCATTGCTTCTCTCACATGCTCAAACTACTTATGCAAATTTGTACTGAACGTGATCTATAATTTTTCAAGGTATGTGACTAAACCGTGGTTAATATTCCCTGTTAATATGAAATGGAAATTAGAATTCATCTCCATATAATAAAACACAAGTTTAGTTTGAGACATAGTTGTAATTCCAAAGGAAACTGCATCACATCTGATGAGATAAATTCAGCAGTTCTATACCCTAGGTGACTATATGTGGATATAACTTAATTTGTAGGAACCTGACAGGAACATGCCTGTTTTATGTGAGTAACACCTTAGTAAGTAAATATATTGTTTCCGATGAGCTACTTGCAAAATGAGCTGTCAGTGTGAATGAGTGTAGGATAATCCTTCCTCAAAGTTATATCCAAGGAAGAGCCCACGGGTGATGTCACCCAGTGGGCACCGGTGTGCCAGGAATGCATGGATCTGCTGGAGGACTCTATATCAGCGCGCCTTGCTGGGGTGTTTGAGCGTAGGATCAGCAGCATTAGTCCCTAGTGTGGCATTTTCCTTGAACTCCTTTGCATTGCTCACTCCTCACCAGTTTAGCATTTCTTTCCCTGTTTTCCCCAACTCCTGGGGCGTGCTTTGTACCGGGGTAAGCGTTGCTGCTCCTTCGGAGTGTTTTACACAGCCCAGCCCCACCGTCTGGAAATGAGCACTGCGATTCCTAGAGTCCTCCCTCCTCCAAGGGCTGAACTCGTCTAAGGTGCTGCTGTCTCTACTCTCTGCCCCTCTCCAGGTCTATGTCCTGAGCAGCATGACAGTGTGCCCCATGGCCAGCAGGATCCACAGGCAGTAACAGACAACTGAGCAGTGGGGGGAAAGGAAAAAAGCAAACTAAACTCAGACAATCCCTAGCATGCATAAGCAGTGGCCCAGCTGCACTGGGCAAGTGTTCCTCTGTTCCCTGTATAATTTATCTGCCGTCATTGCAAATACCATGACGCTCTTCATACAATGAACAGATGCAAATGTGGAGTTGTCATTGCATGGTGAATCTGTGCTTAAAGCAAATCTGCCCAGCACTGTGCTTACAGGTGCTGCAGGGGAGTGAGAGCAGGAGCAGCGAAGATGCTTGGTGGAAAGCATGGAGGACTTAATCGTTTTAGCGAGTGTCCCGTGGGGCCGAGTGCTGTTCTCAGGTGCTGCCATGGGGTGGAATCACTGGAGGCACTGCGGAGTTGCCCGGGTGTAATTGCAAGTGGATATTCATTTGCTCGGGCCTCTGGGATGAGTGGGGCTCGGCGCTGGCTGCTGGGCTGCTCCCCGAGGGACAAATTAGCGGGCGAGACAAAGTGGAGAGCAAACAGAAAGACAGACAAATAGGGAGATGCTGCATAGGACAGGCACAGTGTGTAGTTCTGGGCAGTTGAATAAACTACTAATTTTAGCCTCTCAGTGAGGGAGTTCTGTATTCATGCTTCTGCTTTCCTTGGCCACATGTGTGACTTTCCCTAGTTATTTGTAACTCAGGAAGAGAAACCTTTTGTTTTGCCTTATACGGTGACAAGTTGGTTTCCTCAGATTTTGTGTTGCACAAGGGAGACCATGAGGGCAGAAACTCAGCTTGTTAAGAAAACAAGCCAGGGGCTTGGCTTCTCAGGAGTGATTGAAGAGCTCACTTTGGATTTTGCTTGGCTTTCATGTCAGTACATTTAGAAGTGGCTATTGTTGTTTCTTTTTAGAGATGTAAAACCCCTCCCCTTTTCCATGTTCACTGTGAAATATACTAGCAGCAACTGCTTGAATGTACCGCGCATATGTACAGAGTATACATTCATTCATTATGTGGTTTTTAAGCATGGATCATTCACTTTTATTTGTTCGTAAAACATTGTGCTTGCCAACAGGGCTTTATAAATAATAAATGCTGATAAAAATCTATATAAAGTCCAATTCTTTTCCCACAGAACTCAGCAGTGAAAATACCCCAGGATGCCAGCAGTAGATGTCTGTGTTTAAATAGTTCAGTGTCTCTGAGGTTCTTCATGTGAAGTTTTAGGGAGTATTTGATCAATGTCACGTTCCAAAATATTTGTCTATTATTATGCTTGCTGTTTGCAAAATGCACATGTTCCAAAATTACTTGGTGCCATATCCTGCATAGTTTATGCAAATACAAGCCTGCGCTGCTGCTTTAATTTCTGGGGCTGCTGAATACACCCTATTATTTGCATATTCGTGTAAGGTTTTGTGTACACATTTATTTGGCTTCATCTAATTATTCCTGCGTGCTTTTGGAAACTTGAATTTCCCAGCAACTGCAGTGGCAGTGGGGAAAAAGCTGCTTGTAGTCTGCAGGCATTCCTGCTGCAGAAGTTACTCAGGATTTTCTCACAACTTTTTAAAGCCCAGCTGATTTCCACCTGCAGTTGCTCTCCTGCAGCACTGGGCAGTGGATTAGAGCTGAGGGTGACTGGTGCAGATGGCACCAGGAGGAAAGGGCTGGAGCCTCTGTTCTCCAGCTGGAGCCTTCTGCCTTTTGGGTGGATGCAGCAGTGTGATCAGTCATGCCAGCCGTGCAGCGATGAGGATTTCGATAAGACTGATTCACATACCTTGGCAACACTTTCCTGCCTGTCTGCCTCCCTCCCCATGAATTCCTACGTGCACTATATTTTGGAATATTTTTACTGGTAATAACGTTCCAAGTGCTCCTGATGGTTCATCGCTGAGGCATTTCATCACCCTGCCAGTCAAATCTTTTGCCTAGCCAGTGGTGAAATCATTTCTTGAGCAGAAGGCAAAGAGCTCTCAATTTGACAAGCACAGTTTGTGGAGCAGGAGCGCAGTTTAATTTCTCTCCCTAGCCTTTAGCCTCGACTCACTCTGGTTCAAACTGACCTAGTTGCAAGCATCCAACATCTGCCAAAGTCATGGGCTTCTTTAGATAAAGGGCATGCATATGGGAAGTGCGTTGGGAACCAGTTCTGTGGTGTGCTCTGGGGAGCTGTTTTTACAGAGCTTTACTGAGCTGTCTCTGTTTGCTACAGCTTTGAATACAGCTATTCATGTGTTTTATCAAGTGATAGAGGATGACTGGCCTGAGCATGGGATGGAAAGGAAAATAATTGGTCCCTCCCAAGGAGGGTGCATTGGTGTTTGCGTGGGAATGAATGCCAAATTGTTTCTTGTTTTGCTGAATGAAAACTTTTGAGCCATGCTTAACTTCCTGGGGAGAGCTTTGCCCATGCAGCAGTGTTTGACTGCAGCCTGCAAAAACTCTCTTAACTGTCTGCAGTAAAAATTAGTGCTGTGTGACTCCAGGTGAGAGTGTGTGTGTGTTCATGGTCTCTGAGACAGGCTCCTTATGTGCTGGTTTTATTGTTGCTGGGGTTTCAGATATCAGTGAAAATCTTGAAATTCCATCTTCAGGGAAAAGATAAGTATCAAAGATAAATACAGAAGTTAATCACCAAAGGGTTCCAGGTGGAGCAAACAGAAATAGGGGCCCTATGTGATGAGCAGCTGAGTATTGAGGGGTTGACAGCAGAATCTGGCTCTTGGATTTTTTAAGTTGTTTTGCTGTGCAACCCATTCCTCTCCCATGTTAAACATAACAAGTAAAATTCTGTGTTCTGTGGTACAGATCTGATCAAACCCTCCTGGAAATATGGCAAGATCTGCATGAAGGATGTCACTAAAGTCAGTTTTTGGAGTGCTTCAGAGCTTTCTGATGTCCTTGGTGCTGCACAATAGAATTTGCCTCTGTGTATTTGCAGTCTAAATGGACAGGGGTGGGAGAAACTGAGGCAGAAATTAAGAGCTTGATTCTGTTTCTGAAACTATTGATAAAGCATTTGATTGGTTGGCAGCAGCAGAACCTGAATGGCTTAGGCATGGGCAGACTTCACTACAAGAGCAGTTTTTCCTTTTTAATTTATTATTGTTTTTAATAAAGTTTTTGTTTCCCTAGAATAAGAATCAGCTTGAAAATACTGCTGTCTTTTTTTTTCTCCATCCTCAGTTGTGCCTAGTAATAAATTAGCTGTAATGTTCATAATTTATTTGCCACTGGGGCAGTTAAAAGGCAAGAAACCCATGGAGTGAAAATAAGTGTTTTAGTGGGGATGAATATTCCAAGCATTGGCTGCTTATTGCTTACCGTTCATTTTCCCTTAATATATCTTTGCTGGCAATGTTATTTCTGGTAAGTTGTTTCTAGTGTGCCTTTCCCATTAGAGAATATTGTCTGTTCTGCAGCTGAGTTGCACAGAAAGTTATTCTAAACTAGATCTCTTGACTACATTCATATTTCTTCTCGAAGGAGCCTTTTGGTATTTTTTTGGGGTCTCTGACTGCAGGGTGGAGCAGAAACCAAATCCAGCTCTGGGTTCTGATGCTTTCAGGGTCTTGGGTGTGTGTCGGGAGTGTGGCATGGACACATTGACACAAAAACTTTAAGTTATAGAAACATATTCCAATCCAAGTGTGGATTTTTGAGTACCAAGAAAACTTGTAACTGGCATATCTGTGTTAATTAGGAGAAAGGGTTTTTTTTAATCTGTACTAATAGATGAAATGGTGTACAGGTAACATGCTTATCTCTTATATCATGTTTTATATGCAATTTGCAACCTACAATCTGTTATCTTCTTGCTCAAAAGCATTTGAAGGCAAAATGCACTTGATGTCTAAATGTGGACTAATTGATTTTAGTGTTTTTATTATTTTTTAGCAGAAAGTTTGGCAGTTCTTCATTTTCTCTGTAAGGGCAAGTGATGTTTTTAAGCCCTGAAAGAAAGAACAGTTAGAAATGTTATAGTCCATCGTAAAACCAATGTCTCATTTCTTCTGGCCAGCCTTCGCTTCCAGAATCCCTCTAGCTTTTGCAGGGTGCCTGTGTGACAGGCTCTGTGTGGTTTAATGGCCTGCAGTATTCCTGCAGCTGAGGTTAAAGGGATTTTTAATTAGAGCAGAGAATGCACTGGTGTGAAGGGCTGTGCCGTTCGTGCTTCATGCAGTGTGACTCTCATGTAGCCCTGTCCCAAAGAGAGCTCAGTGGAACTGTGATTCCTCCCCTTCTCTGCAAGGCAGAGCTGATACTCCCTGTTTCCCAGAAAGGGGTGTCTATCAGGTTTGCATGGGCTTTCTTTTCCCTTGCTTTCAGAGTATCGTAAAGGACCAAAAGCCAGCTTCTGTCCTGCTGCAGCAATGTAAATTTATTGCTTCAAAAGGGTTATTCTGCAATTCATAAAGAAGAATTTGTCCTCTGTGTATTATAATCCCTACTTGTGGATTCCTTGGTCTCCTGCTGTTCCTTCACAGGAAGATCAAACAATGGCAAACTATTTCATGGGTGAGGTTGCACCTTGGATGAATTAGTGTAGCTTTGTCTCCTGATCAACACCAGATGAAACTACAAGTGCTGTATTTTAAGCATCATCCAAAGCAGTTTAAATAAACGTGGTAGTACTTTGTGTAGTAACTCCTTTGAGTGCTCCAGGGAAGTTTGGAAGACTTAGTTTTTCCTATTGCACAGAAAAATGGGCCACTGATTTTGATTTACAAGGCTTCATTATAGCTCTGCAGCAAAACCAGGACTAGAACCCCAAGAGCCCTGTCTCCAGGTCACCTTGGAAAAACCACTAGGCACTCTGTCTCTTTGCAGATAGGCAGTGCAAAGCAAAGAGTGGTGGCTGCTCCAGCAAGCAGAGATTTCACACTGCCCTGCTCCATACGCTGTCAATAGGATCAATAGTGATTGCAGGCTGTTGAGGAGGCTCCTGGAGTGTCCCTCTTATCAAAGCTGGGAGGGCTCTGCCCTGTTATGGGAAGCATTCTGTCGTGTTCAGAGAGGTGGTTCCTGCATCCAGGCTGTTTCTCTTTGAGAGGATGGGGAAAAGGAATGCTCCTTTTTCCCAGATGTTAAGCAGATATGCAGTTATAATCACTCAGAGGCAAAGACTCAGAGCACAGGTCTGGATCTGCCTCTCCTCACTCAGCAAACTAGGAAACACCTCAGAGCTAAAATCAGATTTTCTAGGCTCTCCAGTTAGCAACTTTTTTTTTTTCCCAGCCTTATTCTTGATTTGATGTGCTTCAGCATTTCTCCACTTGAGTATTCCTTGCTGAAATGAGGCAGGCAGCCCCCTCCTGCGATTGCACAGTGCCCACTGTATTGAAGTTGAAGATCTTTTACTTAGCTTCTGTTGCAGCAGTGCCTGAACACAGTCAGTTATTTTAGATGACTGCAGTGTAAAAGCAAAATATTTATTTCTGGTTTGCTTGAATGTTTATCATCATTGTTATTTTCAAGAAGAAAAGGAATTTGCTTTGGTTTCTGTTTTTCTCTTCTGTTGCCTCTCCCTTCATAGTAGCCTTTCGAAACCTCACCAAGCAGCCAGCTGATTTCCCTGTATTTTTTTTAACACCATCTTGGTGTCTGCAGCTATCACTTGGATGATTTCTGCATGTTTGCAGGCACAGTGGCTCTTAGCTAAGTGGCTGTGAGGGCTGGTGTGGGAGCACAGGAGTTGTTATTCCATGCATCTGTCTCCTGGGCAAAGATTGCTGGAATTTGCTTATTTTTAATATTTAAGTGTCCTTTTGAAACACTTACCGTGCTGTTCACCGGTATAATTAATAATTCCTTAGTTTACTGAAAGTGAAAAAAGGCTTAAAATTTAGTTTTATGGTGATCCATCAAATGATAGTGAAGTTTTTGACAGAACCTGGATAACTCAATTGTATTGAGGTTTTCATGACTCACCCAGTTTCTGAAGTATGGCAGGTTTGTTTTTCAGTGCTTTGATGTTTTTGTCTGAATCCAGTATTTTCTTTAGTTGTTATTTTTTTTTTTAAAGGCATCTACAGTCTCTGCCATAAGGAAACTGAAAGAAAGTTCGGCTGATGAGAAGAGATTTGTGGTGTGGGTGTGGAAGAATACAGAAACCTTTCAGAAATGTTTCACTTTTCATTATCAAAGGTGAATAGTCGTATATTTGTGGCATACCTTTTTTTGTTGTTTATTTTGGTCCCCCACTGAAAGACTTTTGGCTGAATTGAAATCAGCATTGGGTTTGGGTCAGTATAGAAGAAACAGCCTTGAAATGGTTGTTACATGTGTGTGTTTTAGGATGATACGTAACATTTTAATACCTGCAGAACTGCATGAAACAATTAGAATTGCTTTACAGAGGAGGGTGACAGTAGTGGTGCCCTCTGCATTCCTAAAACAGAATGAATTTATGAAAGTATTTTTCCTGGAGTCTTCTTGGAACATGTATCAGATGGAGTTTTTCATGCTCTCAGCTGGCAGGAGCACCTATGTTCATTGTTCAAACAACATGGCCAGAGGATAGCAGTGGTGGGCCTGTTTGCCACAGCAGGACAGAGTTCTGAGTTTTCTGTAGTTTCAAATTTATTTCATCCCTTTAATTCTCCAAAGGAATAACAGGGAGTGAGAAGACATCATAACTTAATAGTTTTGCAACCTGTCCTGTTAAACAATGAATGGTATTTGTCTTCTCTGGTGGGACTTTACCAGGAAGGGCTGCAGAAAGATTGTCTGGGGTTCTTGTTTGTATTTCTGAAAAGGAGGATATGAAGTAGTTGCTACCTCTTTCCACTTCTCAGCTTCATGTAAACATAGTTTGGCACATCATTAGCAGGAAACCAGAGATTTGCTTGGGAGCTTTTGGGTGCTGGAATGTGGACTGAGCCTCACGCTTTGGCTTGAAAGGAATAAATCTCTGAAAGGAGATGCAGGAGGACTGGCATGTGCCTTGCTTGGGACAGCAGCTGGGCAAGTCCCTGTACCTCTGAAAAATACCAGAGGTGTATGTGCATATGTGCCTGTCTACACTGAGAAATGCCAAAAGAGAAGAGGGCAAGCATTTAAACTTTCCAAGAGAGAAGTTAAAATACTGACTGAAAGACAATTATTTTGAAAAACATGAAAGGGGAATACCCCCAGTGGTGTCCTGCTGCTTCTTGTGCCCTGCTAATGAGTTTCATCTGCTGGAAACATGTTCACTTCTGATCCTGACATGATCTGAGTGTTGTATGATGATGGATTGAGGTGTAGGGATGGATCCTTTCTTACCCAGTAATTTGGAAACAACAGAAAAACAGCAGTACATAACTAAGGTTTGATTTTTAAAGAGGAAAGACTTGGGACTCAGTTTTTCAATCTACAGCTTGCTTCTCATCATCTCACTGAGCTTCAAGAAGAGATAATTGTTGTGATTGTTGTGATTTAGGAAAGCTGTTTTGTACAAGTTATTCTTCAAGCTTTAACTCTTTTTCTTTTTAAAGGGTGTCCACCTTTCTTGGTGAGATGTTGTGGTGTGTTAACCTTGGTCTGCAGCCAGATCCCCACCCAGCTTCTCTCTCACTCCCTCATCAACACACTGGGGGCAGAAAATTAGGTGAAAAAGCCTGTGGGTTGAGATAAAGCAATTACTGTCAGGGATAAAACCGACTTGACCTGGGAAAGTTAATTTTAATTGCCAATTAAAATAGATTTTGATGTTTAAAACTAAGCCAAAAATCAAAACACCATATTCCCCTCAATCCCATCCCTTTTTTCCCCCCTCTAGGCTCTCTGGGAGTATGTCTCTACTGTGCTCTGCTGGGAGAGCATCCACCCTCGCTGTGAGCTAAAGTAAACCATTAACCATGTTTGAGCACTGAAGTGCTCTTTGCAGAAATGTTGGCTGCCATTGGGTAAATGGTTTCCCCTGTGCTTGGGTCCTGTCTGCACTTGGTGATCAGTCACTGGTTTTTGTGCTGTCCCACTGGACAGCAAGATTCAGCCCAAGAAGAAGCGTGTCTGTGTGATGTGGTGTTCTTTCTGTCCTGCTGGCATTGTCCATAAAATGTGATTTTTGTGGGAATTAACCTTCCCATAGCCTATGCCAAATGCTTTAGCTTGTGATGGAGAAAGCGCTGGATGTACAGGCCCTTGATGAGAAATAGTGGGCAGTGTTTTTAGGGCTTACCAGCAAAGGAAAACTGTGGGTTTTGTTTTTGTCTTGTCCAGCATACAGGGCTGAGAGTGGTTAATTACAATGGGCCTTTCAGCCTCTGCATGAGATGCACACTTTGTTTCCTGCTGCCTATAGCTAGTTATAATGCAGGTCCTTATGTCTGAAGTCAGTGCAGCTGCTGGCTGAGGGACAGGAGCTTCAGCTGAAGGGATGCCTTGTCTGGGGGTGCTTGTTTGTGAAGGGCAGTGATGGCTGTTTGGGTGATCCTGCAGATGGTCTCATCCAAGGTGCTCAGTGCAAGGAATGCCCACTGAGCTCAGCTGTGTTCCTGCAGGAACCTGCCTTGTCTTGTGTTCTCCAGCTTCAGTCCAACGAGGGGTGCTTGGACCACAGGCTTCTATTTTGATATCCAAATGTGATATCAAAACCACAGGGCTGCTAGAGCCGTTGGGTCACAATGCAACCTAGATGTTAGTATAGGCTGGGGTTTGGGTTTTGTTAGTTCTCTTTCTATAGTCTGTGATATTTAACACTACTAAAAAAATTGTAACTCAAGGGAGCTGCTTAGGGTTACTGAAAGGCTTTCCCACAGTCTTTGGGATTCAAACCCACCAGCTTCAGAGAGTTTGACAGTAAACGCTGAAAGTATTCAAATATTCCAAGGAGCTAGATAAACTGTTCACTTCCATGAGCTAATTTGCTTCATTGAGGCCACTTCTGCACTGACATTCACTGTGTGAATGAATGGATTCCAAAATCAGCTTGGGAGTTATTTGATGGCTATTGAAGTTAAGCCACACTAGCAAGCCATGTGCTAGAGGCACAGTTTTGTGGGTTTGCTGTGTCATTTGGCACAACTGCACAAGCTTTCTCAGATGTTGGCTCTGTACAGAAGTTCAGTGTTTTCCACAGATTAGGATGCACCAAGGCACATAATCTCAGTTCTTGCTCTTTTTTAGCAAGAAAAGCAGAAGTTTCAAATTTCTTCTAGCTGTTTCTTGTGGTAGCATTTGGGCCTTATGGTGTAGCCTCCCTTATTTAAGATGGCATTTATTGATTTGGATTATTCAGCTTAATTCAATGCTGGACAAGCTTCTTGCCAGAAATTTTATTTTGCCTTCTTATTTAAATAGATCCCTAATGAATTACTGTAGTTGTATATAATGACTCTTGGGAAATACTGGATGCAGCCTCTAGAATCAATTCTGTGTGTTTTCAGATTGCAGACTTTGGAAGTCTATCCCTGAACAGTGCCCAGGGTCCCTTGTTATCTCAGTTTTTCAGATACTCCCACAGTAATAGATTGCATCTTTGGTATCTGTGGGCAGGTATCCAGTGAGCAATTGGTTAGCAGGGTAACAACTGAGAGGTAAATCTGGATGCAGAGTTCTTTCTGGGATTTGGTATAAGGTTGTATGGTCTCGTGCATGGAAGTTTTTTCCTTAGTCTCTCCAACAGTGTTTTCAGCTCAATACTTCTGTATCTCCATGTTCAAACTGACTTGCTCAGAGTTGGCATTACAGTTTGGGGAAGTGGTTGGCCAAAACAGACAAAAATGTTCAGCAAATAGCTTGAGTCAAAGTGTGGTTGTCTGGAACCAGGCCTTTTGACATGAATGGAGTGTGTCTGGTTGCTCCAATACTTGTACTCAAGTTACTGTTGATCAAGTCTTTATAGATTTCTGTTAGACATCACACTGAGGCTTCAAGGAGTGAGACCTTTAAGAGGTGCACAGAACTTCGCTACACTCGAAATGCAAATGAAACTAAAATGACATTTGGTTTCTTCTTTATTTGCCCCCTGTAGTGCATAGATTCAGACACTTTCAATTTGATTTTCTGATCCTTCTGAATCAGCATCCTGATTTTGTTCAGAACTCTTGGTATCCAGATAGTATCACAAAATATTAGGTTCATGGAGTGTTTCCATGAGTCCTGTCACTGTGTATTTCCCTGACCACCTCCTTGCCCCCACTGTTCAAGCAAATGAGAGATAAAATTATGGAGGAACAGCAACTTGATTCCTCTGAACCAATACTAGCAAGGCAGATTCTCTTGATGGTGGCATCTTGGCAGGAACGGAGGAACATTCCTGCCACATGTGGGTAATGTTTTCAAGCCAAGCTCTTGCTTTGCAGCTGGCTGTCCAGCTCTGTCATGTCCAAACTGACTCTCTTCATTAGTCAAGAGTAATATTCATGCCCAGAGAAATCTGGATTTATTCACATTTGGACAATGTGACATGTAGCAGACTTGGGAGAGGACAGCTTAGCCCATGGGGTAATGCTTGTTGGCTGAGGAACAACTACTATTTGTATTTCATGGTGAAGATGCAGACCAGGGCTCATTTCCTGGCTTTGTCATGGACATCTCCAGGCCTTCTTTGGGCTTTCTCTCTCAATCATAAATGTGCTAGCTGTGTTGTTGTCAGGTTCCATGGTCATCTTGTGATGTAGGGCACTGAGCTGCTCCAGTGATGGCAACTGGGGTGAAAGAGGCCCCCGGGCTTGGGCCTTGAACCAGGTCTCTAGCAGTTATCATAATAGGCTGAACTAAATTAATTAATGGGGTGGTAATTTTGTGCTATCCTACCTGTGATGATGCAGCCTTGTTACTGAATGGCATCCCTGTCTCCTTCACACATGCCTGAAATGTCAGGGCTGAAACATTTAACCTTTTGCTGTTTGAGGCTTCACTGGAAAAGACTGCTTGGGCTGCTTTACTCACTCTTTGGTAAGTGATGGATTTTAAAAGAGCCTGAGGGTGTTATTTTCAAGGATGTTTTCTGAGCCATCCTGTCATTGACAGAAGTGACTTACTCCAAGCGTCTCTTTGAAAATGGGACTCTTGTTCCAAAGCCACTGAAGTGCTTTTGAGAAATAACCTTCCCTGTTACTGACTGCAGTGGACTGTCTTAGTGGTGTCTGGCTTCCTTTAAAGCAGGGCAAAATCAGAGTCTAAATGTTATGTGCCTGGCTAATAAACTGTATTGTAATTAGTACCTTGGGGAGGCAGGAACCAGGGAGAAGCTGAGTATAAAGAGAATTAACTTCATGTAGAAGCTGTCTGCAAAGGATAAGTGAAGAATTGGAAGGAGATGAAAACATGGGGTCTGAAATGTCTGTGGAGGTTGAGAGAACCCAGATTGAGAAAGTTCAAGGAGAGAAGAGAGAGCGCTCATGTTGGCTGCAGTAACCATTAGTTTGTGGATGTCCCTGGCTTTGTGTTGAATGCTGAATGCAAACCCATTCCCACTCTCTAGTGCCCAAATGATGGATTCCTCCCAGAATTTGGTATGTCCCTAGGAGCAGTGATCCTCTATGGGAACGTCTCTCCTGTTGTGCTTTTGCTCATGTCAGACTCTGATAGGTAAAAAGAAGAGGTGGGAACTTCTGTTTTCCTTGTGTGTGCTCATTAATGTTTTTCAGGCTCTGGTGATTCTGCAGTAAATAAAGATCACCTTCAAACCATGACTTCCCAGTTTACACCCTGGCCCTCCTTGCTCACCTCCCAGCCTGCCTCTCCCTTTAGTGGGAAGTTTGGCAGCAACCAGCACATGGCTGGTGTTTGAACCCTTGGAACTGTGCAGAGACACCGTGAAAGGAAAAGTGAGTTGTTTGTGAACAGCTTTGTGGGAGGGTGTTACTTAGCAAATAAGCAGGATGGCATGGACAGTGCTTGTGTGGGCTGCAGGGTGTGAGGTGGGGATAAGCAAGCAGCACATGTGGCTCTGGGGCAAGCTTGGGGTGTTGCTAGAGAGACCCCAATTCCACCTGCAATAGTTTGCAGTAATTCAGTATTTCTTTTACAAGTTGTTACAAAATGCTGTGAAATGGCAGTACAATATAGCCATTTTGTTGTTTTCCTTTTAAATGGCTTCCAGTGTCCCAAGGCTTACTAAATTAAAGCATTTGATGCACTGGTTGATGAGAAAAGCCTCAAACTGCTCCCTAAGCCGAGTTCCCATTTGCTGCAGCCAGGCATCCTTTCTGCTGGATAGGGAGTAGAGCAGGAGTGATATCAGCAGTGCCAGAGCAGAAGAGGAGAAAAGTAGTAGGACTTGTCAGAAAAGCTCCTCTTTCAGTATATAGCCTTTATATAATCACTGTTGTCCTCCAGCCATGAAAACTGAATTCATCTTCCTTCAAAGCTTTTATTACTGCTTCCTCAGAGTGTCCTGCCTGTGTCACTTCTGCCCTGGTTCATGCCTGGCAGCTGGGAATGCTTCAGCAACCAGCTCCACAGGCCTTGCTTCTTCATCTGCACTGTGGCATAACTCCAGTGCAACCCTTAGCCCCGAGTTCAGCTCTTGATCATAAATTAAGATAACATGAAGCCCTTCACATGATAGGTTTCCTCGTCAGGCTTGCATTAGGGTTTCTGTGTGGTAAGCACCCTGTTTATAGTAGAAAGCCTTCTCTGCAGGCGGGGATGTGTTGTGTTAGGAAGTGTTTTATTAGATGAACCAGCAAACCTGCATTCAGTTGTGGAGGTGGAGGAGGGAGGGTGTTGCAGTGTGACAGCTTGGAATTGTGCCTTTCCAGTGGTAGTACATAGCCCATGTGATAGGATATGAGAAGGGGGTTTCTTCCTGGTAAGAGTCTTCCAGAAACATGGATTTAATCTCCTCGTCTCAGCTGGAACCCGGGATGATGATGCCCAGTTTGCAGAATTTCAGATCCATGTAGGAATTTTGCTGCCAGTTCTGTATGTGACCAGAAATCCTGTAGGAGCCTACATTTAAATTATACACTTTGAATTCTTCTTCATCTGGATTTTTACACCTACTTGCTGGCCATGGGGGAAAAAAAAGAAAAGGAGATCCATCTCTGAATGTGTCAAAAATGTTCCAGCAGCTTTCCCTTGGCTGTTTACTTTGACAGAGAGATTGGCTGCCCCTGCTCACCAGCCCCTGCTGCTGTGCACTTATTCCACATGGAATTCTTCATCCTCCAGGTCTGAAATGTGCCGGCAGCACTGTTCTGTGCTACAGTTTTTAAAGCATGCAGAAATGCAGCTGTAGGGTTGAGGTTTGTGCTTCTTTGCATGTTTATGATGTGTTATTTGGCTGCCAGTGAAAATGACATAACATTTAAAAATAAGCATGGATTCAAATATCTACTGGCTTGGTTGTAAGTGTGCTACTCAAGGAAAGTTTGTGCTAAAAATGGATTCTGGCACTAGGTGTTTTTATGTAGATACATTGTCAGGGACTAAAATACCACCTGCTTTCACACGGTGAGGTCACTATTGAACAACAGACTTGGAGGCAGAAAGCTTTTGTGGACACAGGTCTGTGGTTGTGATTATAATATCACTGTAGGTTGGGGCTTTAAAAGGTTAAAAAACTAGATTTTGGCTGTAATGTGCATCTGTTTCAGAGCAACAGAAAAAGCCTTTCAAGTTCTGCTTAGGCAGTTCTGTGTGGCCTGACTCTGTACCTGGCTCTGCTTTGAGCTGTTGGTGTGACTCAGGCTGACTTTCCATGATGAACATGAGGGGATAGCTGCAAATAACACCCCGGTGATCTTTTTATTCACATGGCTGTAAATGGGGCACTGCACCTTCCCTTCCTCGGGGAGCTGGGAAAGGGGGTCAGCCCACTGTGTCCCGTGCAGGATCTGTAGGAAGCAAATGAAGAAGGTATTGACAGCCCTGCCTGTATTGCTGTTTGCTGCAATGACTGCCTGGATTAGAGGTTAGGTTTTCATGCAGCGTATTTGGTCACCAGAGTAATGGAAAATACATGTCTACCTTCCAGAGGCACGTGGCTTTTTTTCTGGTTTAAGCTATTTTGAAACAAACTGTGGCTTTGCACTGATGTATCTGTCAGCTTCTGACCAAACAGGATATCTTCCATGGTTGCTGAGTACTCTTTGCTCTGTTTGCAGTGTGCAGCAGCCTGCAGCATCGCTGTGTTTGTGGCACAGCTGTGAAACCCTGCAGAAGGTGTCCAGGTACACTTGTTTTGTGCCTTGTATGTTGGCCAGGGGCCAGTGGCACAGGATGCTGTGGCTGCTGAAATGTGGTGAGGAGATGCACAATGGGCTGCAAGAGATGGCAAGATAGTTTTCTGCTTGATGCCAGAGAGAAGAAGGTTACCAAAAATGTGTGCAAATGTGTGCCTTGCCTCAGCTAGGAGTGTGATGTGCTGTTTCTCTTGCTGCACAGTGCAATACCCTCTCTTCTCAGGCCCTGAAAATCCTGACCTTGAATGTGTGCTTAATTTGGACTGTGTCAGTAACCTCAGAGCTGGTCACTAGAATATAAAATGAATTTTTCACACCAGTGAGGCACAGATCCAAGCTGCAAACTCCTCATGGCACCAGTACAGTAACTTGCAGATTTTTTGCGTGCTGGCCTAGAAACAGCACAGGCACATGCAGCAAGAGCCAAGCTAATAACACCCTACTTTCAGCAGGGGTTCAGCTGTGGCATCTATTATCCCTGTCATGTGAATGCAGATTTCTATGCAGAGATGATTTCCAGACCATGAGCAGAGACAGCTTGGGTGTGTGCATATCACCACCTTTTTTTTGCTTTCCCTCATGTTTGTGTGCCCAAAGCCAGCACAGGTGTTGGCAACTGCAGTGAAAATGTATTTCAAGTTTCAACTGACTTCACTGGACCAGGAAAGGTGTTCAAACAAGTGATCAGTCTGAGACAGGAGGTCCTGATGCCCTCACTACTTCAGTGGGGTGAGGAGCAGCAAGAAGAGCTGTTGCCTGAGTTTTGGCAAAAGGTGTTAAGGTTGTTGCCCTCTTCCCAGCCATCTGATGGGAAAGAAGTGGGCAAAATGCCAAGGAAGTGGCTGCCTTTTTCAAAGTTTGGCTCAACCACAAGTGATCCATCTCAGTGCTGGAATTGAGCAGGAAGATGTCAGAGCAGAGGATCAACATCATTCCCTTGGGCTTGAAGCCTGAGCCTGGTGGCCTGGAGGCTCTGGGAAGGAGGGTGATCAAGGGGACCAGCTCTACAGGAGGAGGGCTGTTAAAGAGTCTTCCAGCAAGGGGGTCACATTTGCCCCATCCTGCACAGCTGCTGGAAGAGAGGATGAGGTGACACCTGAAGAAGTGGGTGGAGGCACCTGGAAGGAGTGACACTTCTGGCATGGTCCCTTAGGCTCTTCCAGGAACCTTGTGTTTCCCAGTTCTGTAATGGAGACTGTGGGAGATGGTTTGCATTTGTTTTCTTCTGGGAACGTAGTTGCCAGGCAATTATTTTACACCCTGTAGCACTGCAGACATGTCTCTTCAAGTCCAATCTTTTACCACGTAACTGAGAAAATGTATTTTACATTAAAAAGAAGCCTTTTGAAAAGGCCCTTCAGGCATAAAGTCAATGTGTTTTCTATATATAACCCAGTATTATTAATACAATGAACTTAACTGTAGACTCTGTGGGTGAGTATGACTTGATCATTGGAGATATGAACAATATGATATTCATTTTCAGTGTACTCTGTCTCTGACTCCATAATGGTGCTCCCAGCCTTCAGTTGATTTCTTAGTGATAAAGTGGGGCAATAGGGTGAAGCAGGTCTGTGGATTGTATTTTTGCTAAGCACCAATATAAAATAAACAGCCTATAGAGAAAACAAATTTACCTTGGTTTAGAAAGGCCAAGGTTTGTAGATTTGGGACAGACAGGAATGATGAATGTGAGCATGTATTATTGAAATAAGTCCAGAATGGCATGGCATAAGCTTCCCTGGATTTAGTTACAGAAGTTGCAATACAAATTGCTTTGGCTGGAAAATTTTAAGGTGGTGATTGATTTCTTCTTTTTCTGATGTGGGTCATTTATCATTGTGTATGTTATGTGAGACATTTTCCTTTTTCAATCATTGAAGAGTGTTTTAAGGTGGTGTTAGGAGGCCCCTTTAGCCCAGGCCTGTTTGATGTGAGTCACCTGATCCAAGTGTGTGTGTGTGTGCAACCTGCTGTGGCTCAGTAAGAGGAGACAGTGCAAGCCTGCTACAAGGTTTAAACACTCCTAGTTGTTGTATGTTGCAATATGTTCACAGAAAGCCAGGAGGCTACGTTACATGACTTTTTTTAGTTGCCCAGCTTGCTTTCTGCATGAGCAAGGTGTGCAGGTGCCCAAACTGGTGTAATTTTCAGTGGTCCAGTTGACTGATCTGGTGTAGACCCAGTCTGGAGGAACATGAACTTGTGGAGAAACAGCAGCCACACAACTGATCTGTGTAAGATCTACATCTTAGTGGAGCTGCTGTTGAAAACCGAGTGGGAGGTGTCTGGAGTAGGTGAAATGGGAGTCATGGAAGAGGGCAGTAAAGCTGGCAACAACAGAAGGCTGAGTACAGTGCTGTGTTTAAGTACTGGCTGGTTAGAGCCCCAGTGACCTGCTGAGGGACAGATGTGAGCATGTAAGGGTGACAGGCAGGGATATTGCCATAGGAAGCCGTAGTTTCAGTGCTGTTCCCATTTTCCTGGATGCTGGCATGTGCCATGGTTAGAATGACTCTGTCCTTGTGCCTGCTCTGGACCTGTCTGGTCCTTTGGGTGGTTTCACACCAGTGACTTCTTGGGATCAGAATGCATGATCTGCTCGATTTCGTCTGCATGAGTTTTACTGAGTGCTGTCCTTGCTTCCTGGTAAATGTTTTGATCTTGGGTTAGAAGCTTTTTTTAACTAAATACCCTCTTAGTCGAATCTTTCCATCCCTGACTAAACAGCTGTGTAAGTTGACAGGAGTCAGGAAGTAGCAGCTTCACAGCTGTGGGCTCCTGGTGTTTCCCTGCTGTGTTTTAGCAGGAGGTTGTCTATCTGAAGCTGCTGTGCTGCTGCACCATCCCGTGGCCCACCTCCCTGCCCTTAAACAGCATCCACGTGGGCTGTGCTCTAGAGTGATCAACCTGGCAGCAGCACACAGGGACTTTTTATAATCCTCACAGCTTTTTCACATGGCATCAGTATTTTACAGGGACCTGTAGTGTCTTTTACAATATTTTGCATAAGTCTGGATAAACAGAGTTAGTGTCTGGGACTGGTGATGGTTGATCTGCTGGGGAACAGGATTGTGAAAGGAAATATGGGCAATACAGTGTTCCCAGGGCACTGGGAACATCCCACATAGAAACTGCAAGTTTAGTCAGGTTAAACCTTATATGCAGGAAGTCCCATAGAAGTGGAGCATGAGGGTGGGGGAATGATTTTAGCCATGGGCAGGGGTTTATTTTGCATAAATTCAGGTAACATCTCTAGTGCTGATTTTGTAGCTGGTCTTTGTAAGGTCACAGCCAATGTCACAGTCAGAGTTTGGGCTGTGCTGTCTGGGCTGCAGCCACCCTGGATAAAATGCAGTTGTGTCCTGCTGTTCTCTGGCTAAGCATCTGCATGTTGACAGTTTATTTTCCAGCCCTATTTTTATTTTGGGAATTTTTTTTTCCCGTCACTGTGACTGTCAGTTTTGCCAGACTCTGCTGATGCTGGTCTCAGCATTTTGTACTTGGATGCTGTTTTCTTCTGGGTGCTCAAGGCTGGTATGATGGATTTGTTCTTTCACCATACCCTCCACTCCTCATAACCCACTTAGCAAAGGCAGAGCTGGTAGCACTGGGTAGCAGTACTACAGCCAGAAGGAGCAAACTGGGAAATGCAGTGTGGTCTGGCCAGAGGAATGAGGAGAACTGCCAGCTTTTATCAAGAGAGTTAGAATTTGCCCTGTGTTGTTGTCCTCCTCCTGCTTTTGTTTCAGTCTTTTCCCCAAAGTAAAGCAAGAAGGTATTAGGGGATGGTGAGATTCTTTTTCCATACTGTGAGTGGGTTTTCTTTTGTAAAATGGAAAAGAATGGCTGAAGTCCCACTGGAATAAGAGTGGAATGAGAATTGGGACTCTGGTTTTAGTTCCCCGGTTTGTCACCGATTTACTGTATTGGTTACTGTGAATTGCACCTGGAAATGGTGCAGTTTTTTGTATCTGAAATCCAGCTGTCTAAAATCTTACCCTTTTGAGATCTGGCACCCACATGTGTCTAAACACCATGCTGCTTTCTAGCCACCTGTATATATGTATGGTAAAAGCCTAAAATTTGGCAGCCAGGTCGAAATGTGGGAGACTTCCAAAGCTAGTTAATACCAGTTGGCCTTGGGAAATCACTTCTATTGGCTTTCAATCTTCCAGCCTGAATTACTCCATCAGAAATAAATTTTGTTGACTGTACTTGTCTCATTAATCGTTGGCTCTCTACCTCAGTTTACACAGCTGTAATGAGTAATTAAGTACCCATCTAGGTACAGCTCAGAAATGAGCACCACAGACATAATTTTGCATGCTCAAAGCTATATATTGATCTTGGAGAGATTCCCCAGTCTGTCAGAATTGGTGTTCACGGGACCCCAGCACCAGCCCCAGTAGACCACACCTTGCAATAAAACCATGGATGTAAATCCATATCCGTGGTGGGAGGTTTGGAATGACAGATGATCTTTAAGCTCCTTTCCAATCCAAACCATTCTGTGGTTCTCTCTCTCATGGGGCGAGTTCCAGGTGGATCTGCCTGTGGCTGTGGGATGTTGTCTCTACCCCCTCCTTGGCATGCCTTGCTGTGAAAACACCAGCATAATGTTTTCTAGCAGTGTCTGTGCTCGCCTGCTCAGCTCCCACAGCAGGCTGGGAGCAGCAGTGTCCCTGTGGAATGTGAGCTCCAGCACTGCTCGAGGCTGCAGGAGCAGGGACAGGCTGTGCTGTGCCCTCACACAGGGGACACTGCTGTCCCTCGTGAGTCACAGAGCTGTTCCATCCCAACAGGGACCTGCACCTGGTGTTGCAGGCAGTCTCCTCTCCCTCTGACACGCACACCTGGCTTGGGCATGGGAAGAATTACTGCTCTTGCACCGCCTTTCTTTGTAGGATTTGATTTTTAGGTTTCTTTCTCCTTGCTTTCCTCAGCTCTTTAGTTGGAGAGGATTTCATTGGTGGTAGTACAAAATGATAGCTGCCTGTATGAGAAGAAGGCTGGACTTTCAGAAAACATGAACACAGTCCAGTTTCAGAGATCTGACTTGGACACTTACCACAGTCAGATTTGGGAGCTTTTGCTTATGCAAAGCAGCAGAAGTGGGTTGTTTCCATTTTCCATTTTGTTGCCAGTGGGGCTGTCTTTGTCCAACTGTGCCCTGGTGTACCCTAGCAGAGGCAAACTGCCCCTGGAGAAGAACTGCTGTCAGAATACTTTAAAGTCGGTCAGGCTGGCTCCTGCTTCGTGAGGTTTATCAGCAAAGATTTTCAGTGCCTCCAGTGGGAGGCTATTTTTATTCTATCCAGGGGCTACCTTCTGCTCTGAGGTCTTTATCACATTTTTTTTGGAATAGAGAAACCTGCCTCTTTTAGGACAACCTTAAATACCTTCATCTTTTGCAGTCTGAAAAACTAGGTAGTTTTTTATTCACGGTAAAAGTTTTTGGCATTTCTGTGACACGTTCAAGATTTCTTTTGTTGTTTTTTTTACTGTAGAAGAGGGACACTGCCATAGACATGAGAATACCCTGTTGTCTCCCTTGAGTGGGGCTGACAGCAAGTAAGGTACTTAATGGTTCATCCTTCATGCTCTGATCAATGCTGTGACTGTTGCAGAAAATCCACATTGTGTTTCACTGCACCATGTAATCAAGATTGGAAGAGCTCTCAAGAGATGATCTTGTTCATTTTCCTGCCCCATGGCAAGATCAGTCATACCTGTGTCTTTGCTGACAGATGCTGGTCTGTGCTCTGTTAAAGACCTCTGCAGACGTTCCAGACAGCATATTTCAGTGCCTCACAATCCCTACCAGTAAAATCTGGTTTCTCCCCATCTTGTATCTAACCTGAATCATCTCTGCTGCAGTTTAAACTTGTCACTTCTTGTCCTGTCCATTTTGAATTCAAAGAACAGGTCATTCCTTTTTGCAGCAATGTTAAATATTTGAAGACTATTCATGTGCTTCTCTCTTCTTAGTGTTAAATACCCACAATTTGTTAAATCATCCCTTCTTCATGGTGGATTTAAATCTTCTATGTAAACTTTAATTGGCCTGTCTTCTCAAAAATACTCTGTGACGATCCCAGTCATTAACTAATCCACAAACAGTTTAAACCTTTGATCAGCATTTTATTTATATACTTGAGTAAAAGCATTCAATGGCAGCAAAACTGCCACTGTTTGTACATCACTTCTCTCAGTGGTTTGATGGCCTTGTGCTGGTGTGCAAGCAAAGAATCTGCAGGGTTTTCTGCTGCTCCCTAACTGCAGTTCATTCCAAGGGAAAGGTTGGGTGCCTGGCAGGATGTGAAGCTCAGTGTGGTTTGTGCCTTGGTTCTGTGGGACAGTGCACCCGTGAAGGTTGTGCCTTCAAATAGAAAGGGAGCCCAAAGCCAGACTAACAAACCATGGAATCGTGGGTGTCTGTAGGCATCCAAAATACACACTGATGGGCACAGGAATTCGGAAGTGACATGTGCTGGGACAGGTGGTAGGCTGTGAAATGTCACTTGGTATTAGGACCTTCTGGTGTGGCTGTATTTGGACAGTCAGGTCGTGCTTGGAGGTCAGCTACTGTACTGTGATTTGGATGTCCTTAATGGGTATGGTTTCAGCTCCAAGGAAATGTCAAGGAAATGTACACTTCAGCAGTACATATGGGGAGAATGGAAGGCATGGAATGTAATTTTCTCTGATTTCTCTCTTGCAGGTGAGTGTTTTAACCACCTTGGAGCGGCGATTCAACCTCCAGAGTGCTGACGTGGGCGTCATTGCCAGCAGCTTCGAGATCGGCAACCTGGCCCTCATCCTCTTTGTGAGCTACTTCGGAGCCCGAGGACACAGGCCACGCTTGATAGGATGTGGAGGGATAGTCATGGCCTTGGGTGCCCTCCTTTCTGCCTTGCCTGAATTTCTGACCCACCAGTACGAATATGAATCGGGAGAAATACGCTGGGGAGCTGAGGGGAGGGATGTGTGTGCTGTCAACGGGTCCACCAGCGATGAGAGACCAGACCCGGACCTTATCTGCAGGAATAGGACTGCTACCAACATGATGTACTTGCTGCTCATCGGGGCACAGGTCCTCCTGGGCATTGGTGCTACCCCTGTCCAGCCCCTGGGAGTTTCCTACATCGATGACCATGTGAGGCGGAAAGATTCCTCCCTGTACATAGGTAAGGCTCTCTGAACTTCTTCTCACCAAAGGCTCTCCTTGTGGGCTGGCATCTGGCTCTTGTTTCCTGTTTGATGCCAGTGGAAGGGGTGCCTCAAGGCCTCTTCTCCATGTACTGCTGTGCTTGTGGAAGTAATTTGGCAGGGATCTCTACATCAAGCAGCAGGGAAACACAGTAGGTTTGCTTATATTGTAGCGCTGGTAAGGGTTGACAGCCATGATGATTGGGCAGATGCTCATTTCTTCTTTTGTGTTTGCCCAGATTGCTGTAAATTCTTATATTGATGGCTTTTATGGCTCAGTTTTAGCTGAAGAATTTTCAAGTGGTGTGTTTGATGATGACTGTTTGGTTTTTCCCCTTCCCCCCCCACATGATATCTTAGTTCTTTTTCTGTTCCAAAGCATATGTCTGAGTGATCACTGCAGTCTGAGACTGAGAGGACACATGTGTTTTCACTACTACTGTCACATTTTAGCAAGGAAGTGCCAGTTACAGAGTAGGTGCTGTGACCCAGGATGCTGTGGCAGGACTCTTGATAATGTGATCTCTGTAACGGAATGGGATGTGGAAGCTGGGGGGGTCTATTCTGAGATACAGTCATCCTGAAGTGGAACTCATGGTTCTGGTGATCATGTTGCAAAATTCTTTCAGATGCTTAAACTGTGAAATTTGCCTTTGATTCCCCACTGAAACATCTCAGTTATTGGGGTAATGTGCTTATGGGCTTCAGCAGTAGTTCCTCCTCCCAGCAAGCAGGTTTAAAGAGGTTGGTGAAGTTTTGTTTAAAAAGATGTACCAGCTTGTCCCATTCCTCTCTGCAGGGTTTATCACTGGGTAAGCTGCTGCAATGGAATAAATCAGTGGAGTGTGTGCTGCCATTAATGAGCTCCTTCTGCACTTGTTAGTATAATCCTGGTAACCAAAAGTGTGCACCTGTCCCATCATCCCCACCTTGGTGTGACTTTGAATGGGTGATCCTATTCCTGTTTTTTTTTTTCCAAAGACATTTTTATCAAATTCCCAAGCTGAGTATGGCCATTGGCAGCAAAGCTGAGCAGTCCTGCTGACTTTCTGAGTGCTGTTTAATGTCTTGGGATAGTGCAGAAGCCTGGTAGAAAGTCACTTCACAGTGCATTCTTGGGTGTATTGCTGCTTCACTTAGAGCTTCGTCTGTGTATTCAAAACATGTCCCTGCTTTTCTAGCTGGCCATAAAATCATGGTATTTCAGCATTTAGCTTTGTCCTTGGTCATTATTCATCTTCACTTGGTTCTGTATGTTTTGGGGGATCCACTGGTCAAAGAAAGATGATGTATAAAATACAAGATACTGTACTACCCAAAGGTGAATAATGAGACTGAATTCACTGGAACAACTGTGCCAACACCATAAATGATGAGCTGGAATTAAGAGTGATTCTAAGATTATCTATTATAAATAACTATATAGAGGAGCAGCAACTTCTTTCAGTCTGTTCCGTGGGCATTTTTTAAGCAATGCTTCATGTCTTGCGAACAGGCTGGAGGAGGGTGCATGAGAGGAGGATTAGGAAGAGTGATTCTTCTTCTTCCTGAGCTACATTCATCTTGTATGCTAAAATAACGTGTTTAAAGTTGGCAGTTCAACTGTAGCTGGGAAAATATTTCCAGAAAATGATTTCTGCTTACTATATGCTGCTTTTTTTTCTTCTGCAGAGATAAGGATGTTGTCTAACCGTATTTGTTACTACATGTGGAGTTTAAAAACAAAGAGAAAAAAGCACACTAAAAAAACCCACGCCACAAAACACCAAGTATTTTGGGGTTGTTTGCTTTCTGGCTTTAGCTATGGAAATCATAACCTGAATTTTTACATCTGAATTGTGCATTACAGGGGAGTGCCTGTGTATGCACACTCAACCAGCTTTATAGTTTATAGTTTAATTTCTGCCCTGTCCTAGCCTATCCATCACAAGTAAGGTTTCAGATATTGGATGATTAATTAATCTATCAACTTGAAATCAATTTGGCTAGTGAAAAAAAAAGCTACCAGGAAAAAAAAAATCTATTCCATGAATGAATATAAATGGAGAAGAAACAAGTGGAAATGTCATCTTATGTTGGTGGATGCTTGAGAGGAGGTCAGATTGCTCAGTTTAAATGTTGTTTGAGAATTATTTGCTCAGATTTGTCTTTAACTGATTATTTTTGTTGATGTCATCAATGCAGTTTTCAGTGGCCTTAGAAGAAAGCTGGCTGAGCAGCTTACCCACTTCATTCTGCTCTGTTTCGCAGAGGAAATAACTGCAGAGTGGATACTGTCATTGTGCTATATTTATATCAGTTTGCTTTCTCATAATAGCACACTCACTCAGTGGGGGCTGTGTGTGACCAGATGAAATGTTTTTGGGCAAGTTCCCTTAGTTGAAATTAGGGGCAAATCTGGCATAGATTGTTCTCTCAGGATAGGACCTAATTAATAACAGTGATACTAGTCTGGCTGAACTTTCTAGAATGACTGGCTGCTGCTGATAAATGGTCAGATTGACCAGTTTGTGCTGTCCTTAGTGTATTGCTTGTATTCAGTCTGTGTGTGCTGCGTTGGGCTCGACTTCAGCTGAGGGTTAGAAGCAGTCTCTCAACCTGACAGCTAAGGACTAGTCACTGTTCACCTCTGCAATAAAAACCCTTGTGTCCCAAGGCAGTGAATTAGAAATAACTGTGTGCACCGAGAGGGGTTTTTTTTTCACCTTCTGAGTAGTATGAAAGTTATGTAGAGTAATAATATAATATCTAATCATTTTGCAGTGAAATAACAATCAAGACAACTTCTCTGGTTATATAAAAAAAATCCAAACCCTGAGAACATCCCCCCTAAACCTTCTTTTTGTGTGTGTTAATACTCATGTGTGCGCAGAAGAATGCAGATGTGATACCATATGGAGTTTAAAGTGATGCTTTGGCTTTAATCATTAGTGGAACTAATAGCATCTGTGGAGTATAATATTCTTGTGGCTATGAAGCTCATCAGATTTCTCCTGTGGTTTCTCTTCAGTGACAGGCACACAGGAGATTGTGGGCAGTGCACCTCTGTTGTGCATCCTTTGAAGTCAGAGGTTGCTCAGGCATGTGCTCTGCCAAGGAGGTGGGGATTCTTAAAGGGGTGTGGATACTACAGGAATATTTCTCTGCATGGCCTACTGGCTTGCAGCTTCACGTTTCTTGAACTAATGGCAGATTTTTTTTTGCAAAGTGCCTGCAATGTGTTGCTACCAAACTCAAAAAGATTCTGTTGCTGTAGTAACCAGGCCTAGGAAAATGGGCTGTGTTTTGGTAACCCAGGGCAAAATGAATCAAAGAGATGAGTGTGTGAAAGTACACACCAAAGTATGTTCCCAAGTGAACATATTGGTGCTGTAGCAGGTTTAGAAAGGTCTTGGCACCATGCCTGCTCTGGTTATTCACAGAGTCATAGAACAGTCTGGGTTGGAAGGGACCTCAGAGATCATCCAGCTCCTACCCCCTGCTGTGGGTAGGGACATCTTTCACTTGAACAGTTTGCTGGTCAAGTGAAACCTAATTATGGGGAAGAAACTGTCGTCCTGTTTCAGCATCTGAGCACCTGCTTGACTCAAAGGTCGTAATGCTGGCAGTAGCAGCCAAATAATGGAAAAAATAAAGGAATTTTCTTAGCTGCTTGAAATTGGGGAAAATATTCTGGTTTGGTGCTGGTTTGCTTGCTTCTCTGTGAGTCTGATCTTGTATTTAATATTGGAATTCCCATCTAGAGGTTTCCAAGCAAGCAGATTAATTTTACCTGTGTGCTTATTGGCATCTGGCACAAGTAACCCCTTTGAGTGGAGGAATTCATCATTCCTACAGACTGTGGCAGGCTTGTTGCTTCTCCATCTTCACTAGTGTCAAAGGATTCCTTCAATTTGTGGCACTGTTTATTTTAAAGGAGTAAAAGTTGAAGACTACTTACTATACGGTTCTTTTCTCCACCCACTAATGACTCACTTGGCATTTCCTTTTTTAGTTCTTTTTCTGCTCAGTCTTGCTGAGTTCTCTTGAAATCAGTGAGGACTCTGTCATTAGGAGGGAGATCAGAGGCATCATGGAGCTGATACAAGAAGGGGAAAAAGCCCTGATCTGACAGTGGTTTTATGGATTTGCTGCCTCTCAGATAAGCAGGGGCTTGCAAGTGTTTTCTGGTCACTGGAGTGCCCGTGCTGCTGCCAGCAGTGCTTTGTGAGTTCCATTAGAGCCACTGCACTGATGTGGTTGGTTAATGTTTTTAGCAGTCCTGAGACACACCTTCTGGCCTTCCTGCTGCATTTAACATTTGCTGATAAAAGTTCTTGCATCTTGTCTAGGACACAGTTACCTATAGAGCAGAATGAATAGCCTCTGGGAGCCAGTATTTGATCTGGGACAATTAAAGGCTGTATTAAACAGAGGAAGTTGCTATTATTCTGTCTTCTGTTGATGGAGGAAATTGATATTGATGTTGGAAGGAGTCCTGCCAGATTGTGAGGCTCATTCAGAAGAATGCTGTGCTGATCTTTAATGTGTTTCAGAGTTTCTCTTTGTGTTTGTTGAAGCTGTCTTTGTGTTTGGCATCATGGGCACATACCCCGCATGTTCAGGATCAATGACTTGGAGCTCCTCACTGAATTGCAGTAACATGAAAAATGGCTTAAAGGGACAAATCTTAAGTCAAGGAGTGTGTGCTGAGCAGTGATGAGTGCTCCTGAGTTATTGGTGTGCAAGGGTGTATCTGAGCACAGCATCCTCTGGGGCATAGAGCTGTCCTTGGTCTGTTTCATGACAGGGCAGAGGAATGGAAAAATGGGTAACTCAGCTCTGCTGGATGTGTTTGTTAAGCTGCTTTCTTCTGTCTTACCTATTTGGCCTTTTCTGTGTGTATTTTGCTTTTATCATATGGTTGTTCCAGCTCTTACCCTTGGTGTAAGAGGAGAACTCAGCAGAATAGTGTGTTCTTACCACATCTGCCCAAACTAACCCTGTAAGAGGGATGGGACCCTGCATTGCAGCTGCTGGCTTTATATTAGTGTGGGGTTATTTTGCATCAAATGTATAGAAGCACTTTTTGTTTTGTGATGACAGAGAGAAAGCTCACTCTCTCTTCTGGTGCCTTCTCTCTTTCTTTAAGCACCAGCTCAAGATTTGCTGCAGAGGAAGACAAATATGCCCTAATTGGAATCTTGCTGTCTCCGGGGATAAATTTGTCCATTTGAAAAATCATTTATGGTAGCTTACGTCAGTCAAAATGATAGCAGCCATTGTGCTTTGGAGGAACAGAAACATTTTCTCTACTGACAAGAATTAAATTCAAGAGTTAGTATCTATGCTGGTGAGTTAATGGCAAGTTATCAGCATAAGCTGCTGAAATTAGAGTTTGAGTCAACATTTTGTATGTTTGAAGTTTGCTGGTTTTGTCTCCACCTGATAAAAAGTTTCTTACATGGAGGATGAATGTATTTTGATCAGTGTTATCCTTTCCAAAGCTCTCAAATTTCTTGACTTGTATGTCTGAACCTACATTTCTAAACCACAGGAAGTGGGATAATTGTGTGTTTATAGCATACAGGTCATATCATCAGCCTTTTGAGGCCATCTGTTGATGCGTATTGATTGAAAGGCCTTTAGGACCCACCTGAGAGGTCTGTACAGCTCTGCCCATCCTGGCTACTTACCCTTCTACTCCTCACAGCATTTCCCACATGGCCACTCTCCTTCCTTTTGTGCTTGTTTGTGGTCTGCAACCAACATGAGTACTTTATTCACATTAGCCCTTCTTGCTGGAACATGCTTCTCTGAGCTCACCACCTAAGGTTCTGCCAGCCTTGTGCACTCCTTACCCTTTTTCCTTTTAAAGCCTGTTTTATGAGGTCTTTTGCAGTGGATTGTAGCTGACTCCTATCTGTTGTATTTACTCTGTGCCCACTCCATACCCATCAGCTGCCTGGTGAGTTTGTCCACCCCCACGTGGGCACAGAAGCGAGAATTGCTTTTCTCCTTGCCGGCATAGGCGGTTTTATAGGTGTGTAATATTTTTAGCCTGAAGACGGAATTCTGTAATGCTTTTGTTCAGTAAATGCATCCTCCTACGGGTGATTTGGAGAGCCTTTCCTTCCTGTCACACTCTCCCATGGGCTGAGAAAGGCACACTATTAGCGCTGAGCTCCGAGAGTGCTGCTGCCAGCGCGCGGGCTGTGATGCCTGTTCATTACTGAAAGGTGTCTTTGCATCAGATTCTCTGGGCTGTCTTCCCCGTGGACTGACTGTGATCAGATTAAATTACATGGCTTCATGTGGATATCCTGGTATTAACCCACTGATCCATCGATAACCTGCAGCCTTTTATAATTATTTCCCTTTGGGGGGAGATGGGTGTTCTCATTTGCTGCGTGTCAGCGGGGCTGGCTCGGTTACATATGTCCCCTTTTACAGTGCTAGTGGTAATACCCTGGAAAATTAAATGGAAACAAACAAGTGTGTAGGGTGTATTAGAGCAGTAACAATAATCAATTAATGGGAATAACCTTTCCCACTGCAGGCAGGAAGGCTGTGGGAAAAGCAGTAGTTGAATGGATGTATTTATTCAATTAAATAAATATATGCACAAAGTCGTAACTGCTGTGGGCTCCATTATTTTACAGCAATTGTTTCAGTTACCTTAACCTTCTGCTAATAGCTTTTTTTTTTTGCTGTTGTTATGAGCTGAGTAAATAAAGCTTGAGCCCAACCAAATGACTTTGTGTGAAAGCATATTGAGGGTGGGAGCTGTTTCTATGTTACTCTGTGCTCTGTGTACTCTGCAGCTGATTTTTGCCTTAATTGGGATTTGTTGACTCTGATATCTTGTAAAAATCACTCCATTTGTTGAGTGTGTTGGGTTTTTTCTGTAGTGCATTTTAAATAGTCATCAGCTGGGACAGCCTAGTGAAGTGCATCATTCCTGGGGCAGCCTCTCTGGTGCACTGCCCTTGTCATATAAATGGCATGTCTGCAGAGTCGTAAGGTTCATAAAATTAATTAAAATGATTGGAAGGTGGTGAGTTGCCCATGTCAAAAGCTGAAGGCTGTATTGTGCCTCCTTGATGGCACAAGCAGGAGTGGTGTTTGCCAATCTTGGCCCTTCCCCTGGGAACTTGACCGAGACTCCCCAACTTGCTGAACATAAGGAGCATCCAGATGTTTTGTTTGCAGTTTACAGGCTGCCACTGAATACATCTGGGGCTCTGTTTCCTACGGTGGCATAAGGCACAGAATTTTCCCCTGTGCCAGCACAATTCAGGGCACTGGCTGGGTGTTTCTGGCTTATCTGCAGGACAAAGGTGCATGTATGAGTGTATGGGAGAATGCAGAGCTCTTTTACACAAGTTTCTGCTTTCCCTCTTTCACAACTACTTCTCCTGTGCCTGGGTGAGGTGCTCAACCAAGTTTTCTTGCACTTTGGAGAAGTTGCTGCAGTCTGAGCTGGGTTCTGGGCAAGCTGACGCTTAAACCCTTTGGGTGCCAAATAAGTGCTATTTGACTAACCTCCTAAAAGCGTTTGCTTTTGCCAAGTCCCAAGCAGTGCCATGGCACAAATGTGCTGCTCTGTTGACCCACAGAGCCTGGCAGCACTCAGCTGCCAAAGCTGTTAAGGTGTGGTTTTATCCTGGCTTTGCTGGGCATTGGTGACTGTGCAGGGTGCTCCACCACCTCTCTATCAATGTTGCACGTGCCACTATTTCATGGCCCTCCTCATAATGCATTTCTTCTGTATATGTAGTTGGAATTGACCCTGGAGTAGTTTAAAACTTTATCCCTTGTACTGTCATGACAGGCCCTGTGAGGGTGTGAGATGGCCCAGCAGTGTGGGACTGGGGCAGAGCTGCTGTGGGGACATCAGTGCAGCCTCACTAACTACAAGAATCTGATTACCTCTCGTGCACCAGCCTGGAGGAAAAAGTGTGTCTACAAATTATGGGTACCTTGTAAAACAGAAATAAAACTCCTTGGCATCCTTTGTGGTCATCTTAGCAGCCAGTGGAGTGGCAGCTCTTCCTTGGTTTGGTGAATGTTGAAAGTTCATAACTTTATGGATTTGTTTTGCATAAATGATAAGTTTGCATAAATCTGGGGTTATTAAGCTGTGCACTTTCTCCTTGGCTTTGGACAAATTCTGGCTTTGCTTTCTCAAAATTTGGTTGTTTGGTTCAAAGTTGGTGTCTGCTCCCAAAATTGCTTCTTCGAACTTTGCTCTTTTGAAAGAACTCAGATTTCTTTTTGCCAGGGTATGGCCATTCCATTAACTATTCTGCTAATGAGGTATTTGGCTTTTCCTAAGAGGGAGGCCTGCTCCTACTAAGCCCCCTTTTGATTTCAGTAATAGGGATTTTGTATGGAGGAGACGATCCAAATTTGGCCCTTTATTAACCAGTTAAAAAGTGAGATTTAGTTTCTTGGATAGAAGTTAACAACATGTGACTTTGCTCTTTGACTTAATACCTCAGAGCTCTTGAGTGCAGCCAAACAAAGCTGTGTCTGTGACAAGGAGCAGGATCTGGCTAAAAGCAGCAGATTAAAGCAATAGTGAACATTTAAGTGTTCAAACTCGTAGAAGAGCAAAATGCTTTGTGCACCAGTTCTTTCCTCTCTGTGTCCCTCTCCTTTCCTCTCTTTTTTCCTGTGGTATTCTGTACGTTCCTGCCCTCAGTGTTAGACAAACAGTCCCACTGTAACTGTTTGTACAAGACTATGATACTGCTTATTGGAGTTTGAAAGAAATAATATTGGGGGGGAGAAAAAGACAACCGGGACAACTTTGCTGTGTTAGTAATTGCTGCAGAGACCAATTACCCATGTGATGAAAAACCCCCTCTATCTTGTTAGCCATCAGCTGCAACATATGGATGTCCTAATTCAATCAGACTGATCATCAAAAGAATGAGACTTGTTACAGAGAGCTTTTTCTCAGCAGTTATAAACTGTGTACTGGGGTTAGAGACTGAAGGGGTGGTAGCACGCAAGAACTGAACTGCAAAGTCCACTGGCCTTGCTTCTGAGGTGTCTTGAGCTCTGATTAATGCTTTACTGGCCTGAGCTGTCAGTTCCCTCTGAGCTTTCTGTTCATTCTGGGCACTTGTTGGTTTTGTGGTATAGAGGTGTGTGTGTGTGTTTTCAGTATTTTATATAAAAACTCACGCTCCTGGAATGCAAGGGTACAGATGTTTTACTGCACTTGTGTTTTATCTCCATGCACATCTTCATGTCCTCTGTAAACGTGGTACTAGTAGGAGACAAGCATGCTGTGTGGTAAACTGCAGGAAGCAGCATTGCAGGAAACTGAATTATTTGCAGTGGTTCTGGGTAGGAGTTCTGTGAAGAGTTTCCCACAAGTGCCAGAGGGTAAGAGGTTTGTAGGGAGAGATAACACCTATTTAATACACACATGTTCATACTTGGTGGATCTTGTTCTGACCAGTGTGACTAATCATACTCAAGAATATTTACATTTTGTTTCCCAGTTGTCACCTGATCTGGTAAAATAACATCTTGTCCCTTCAAACCTTGCTTCACTTTATGAGTTGGTGAGACTTCCCCATCAAAAGGAAACAGTCTCTTCTGTAATTGTATACCCCACCTCATTAGGAGCTTAGAGTCCTGGAGGTACTTGATTTATAAGTAGGAGCTAAACTTAAATTAAGCTTGGGTTAAGCAAATACTCCTACTCAGCAATGTCTCAAGGGTTATAAAACAAGTTAGTAAGAGGATGAGAAGAGACCCCAGGAATTTTGACTCCAGTGCTCTGCAATTGCTCTGAGAACTAAAGCATTTCACTACATTCCTGCAAAGCAGTGTATCTTCATGATGCAAACATTCCTTTCTTTTCAGTGTCAGAGGAGTTTCAAACCCTTGCTTTTAGTCTGCCAGCACTAGCCTGCTCCACCTCTGCAAACTGTTTAACTTGCCTCCTAGAGCTGCATGATTAAATTGAGACCAACACTGTCTTTGCATAGTGGAGAGAGATTATTTACAAGAGCATGTAGTGACAGGACAAGGGTGAATGTCTTCAAACTGAGAGTAGCTTTAGGTTAGATATTAGGGAAAAAACTTGACTGTGAGGCTGGTGAAGCACAGGTAGCACAGAGAGCTGGTGGATGCCCAGTCCCTGGAAGTCTTCAGGGCCAGGCTGGATGGGACTCTTGAGCATCCTTGGCAGGAGTGTTGGGATTTAAGGTCCCTTTCAGCACAAACCATCTTGTCATAGTGGTTGGTGAGCTGCAAGAAGCATTTTGAGGACAGTCAGACACCTCACTCTTCTGTAACTCATTCCCAGGAGCCAGCAGCTCAGGGATGCACATCCCAGACTTGTCCAGTCACCTTTGAAGCTCACTTAGAGCCTGCAAAACAGAAATGGTAGCAAATTCCACAGTTCCCTGTGGCTTTTCTCGCCTCCGAGTTGGATTGTGCATTTTTCTTCCCAAAATTGTTGCTTTCTTGATTGGCTGTTTAGATTTTGGCTTTAAGGCTGTGAATGTGGCAAAGTGAGCACAAAACTTCTCTTGGAGTAAAGATATTTTAGAAGTGGCATCTGCCTGTCAAAAATCTGCTGAATTAGCAGTGCCATCACCCCGGCCTGGCAACATCCCACCACAGATAGGAGTGCACATGGAATTCCTTGGACTGATGAGAAAGTGCTCTGGGGCAGGGGAGACAAGGCACAGGCTGGCACAGCTGGCAAAAATCAGGACAGGCAATCCCATCAGGTGAAAAATACAGTCTTAAATGGGTTTTGATGATGCATAAAAGACCTGTTGAAGTGAAAATTTCAGATAAACAGAAGTGAAAATGCAGCTGTGCTGCTCTCCAGCATTACTGTGTAAAATGCTCCCATGTGTGGCTCCCTGAGTTCATCTCACATTCTGCACCCTCCCAAAACTGTGGTAATGTGGAGATGAGAGCAGCTGAGTGAAGCTTTCTGAATAAATTAGTCTCGCTGTCCTGTGGTATTCCAAGTCTGAATAAACAGATGAGACTTACTCTGTGCCTTAAAATCAGCAAATTTGGGTTTTATTAGCCCTGGAGGGGCAGTAAATTCTAGAGCTGAGCCAGAGGAGCAGAGGAAGGAGTAGGCAAGTAAGGAGGTGTAGGGCTGGCTGAGGATATGCTCGAGAAAGTCCTTGCTGCTTACTGCAGCCCAGGAAGGCAATTGGAAATTGAATCTACAGTGCACTGGGGAGCTGTTGGAGGTGGCTTAGGATGGGTAAGGATTTGGAAAATCTGCTCAAAAGCTGCGTTCAGAAGAGGCAAGAATAAGGATGGTGGTGAAGGGGAGGTGGAGAGTTGATGTGAGCAGCAGCATATTAAAGCTGGGAAGGGTGGGAAGGTGTTGGGGCAGGTATTGAAGCAACCAGAGTTAAGCCAGGAGCTCAGCCTATAGAAGAGAAACACGGTATGACCATCTCCATTTGGATGCGGTTCCTCACATCCAAAGACTCCAATTTTTCTGGTAAAATTCAGGCTCTTAAAACAATCGACGCCTGGGAATCGGGTGTCTAAGTGGAATGTGTGCTAAGCATTGCCTTTCTGGGTCGCAACTCTTGCACCGTTCACGGGGCTATCGGTGTGTGCCTCCTCCCCGAGCACAGCGTGCTCCCGGCGTCGTTCTCTCGCAGAGCCAGCTTGTTTTGTGAACAAACAGCGTGTTTTGATGGTGAGTGTGGGTGGTGTCAGGAGCGGAAGCGAGTGTGCCAGAAGCCTTGTTCCCAGAGAGAGATCCAGTGTTTACTGAAATGCTAATTGCTGCCTCCAACCCATCATTATTTGTCTCCTGCCCGCAGCACACCGATCAAAGGTGCTGATAGCGCTTTCAATGGGTAAAAGGGTTCTAAGAAGAAAAAGAGATGCTCATGAATTTCAGGAGTACTACTGGATGCTGCTTTACTTTTTGACCTTTTTTTTTTTTCTTCGTCTTGTGGAGGGATTTTTGAGACTGAAGGTTGCAAAGGAAGGAAGTGCTTTTGTTTTTTTTGGTTTTGTTTTTTAATGCCCCATATGGCCGTTTTATTAACTGGAAAACCTCCAGCTGAGAATTGGATGGTGTTACAGAGCAAAACTCATTCCCAGCCGCGTGGCAGAGAGTACTTGTGCCTTTGAATGTGTGCCATGCCTCTCCCAGCTAGGGTTAGGGTGAAAAATAAAAGCTGCGTTTGCCCTGTTTTGCTGACCCAAGGAAAACGTTGTTTTTCATTCTGGGGATGTTGAGTTTTTCAAACTAAATGCTAACCTTGAACAAGTGAGTTGTCAGCAGATCATCAAAGAACACTTGTGAGTTGAAGTTGTGGGAGTGACAGGTACAGCAAACCTGTAAGTTTGGGGGTTTTATGGCAGTGAGTTTATCTATCACAATTAGTAGTAGAATAGGTACATTTTGACATTATTCCCGACTTGTGTGAGTGTATTTACCTACTATAATATGAAAGAAACATTGCAAACCAGACTTGTGTAACAGTGATCTGCACTTTGTTATTCAGGCACTTCCCAAGGATTGACTCTTTGATTCCTGCCTGAGCAGCATTTCTTCTCATTGTCTACGGATTTGTCTTGTCTCCCCTGCTGAGACTGAGAAATTACTTGCTGTCTGTAGCATCTCAGTTGGGAAATGAGACTGAGAATTTAGAAATAACTTGTAGACATGTTTGTCATCTTCTGTGAGTATGTATGTTGAAGTTACTACCTCAGTTTTCTGTCCAGGAGACTTGGAAACAGAGCATTTGTCCAGACCTCCATTTTCACTTGTCATTTTCTGTTGTGTGAAGTGGGGAAAAGGAGGGTTGAAACCTCAGCCTTTGTTCTCAGAGTGTCTTGCAGACTTTCTGTCTCAGAGAGATGCAGGGGAGAGGAATGGAATTTAAGTGGATCTCTTTAGATTTAAGGATTTTCTTCCCTGTCAGTCGTGAGTGTAGAAATGGGGTTTGATGTTTGGAAACGGACCTTTCCCACTTCCCATTGCAGAAGTTGTGCCTCTGGTTCTGCTCCTCACAGCCTCTTCAGGGCTGTATCCAGCACAGTCCACGCTCACCCTGTCATGAGTTAAACTTCTGCAGATGATTCATTGTTTGTGCTGCCAGCTTCCCTCTGGAGCTGTGCTGGGTACCACAGAACTGCCTACCTGCCAAAGGTGATTTTCAGGACTGAATGGGCTGGAGAAGGTTCCTCAGTGGGTAGGCAGAGCTTCCCGTGTCTGTGAGCAGTGACTCAGAGCTTTTCTTCTTTTCCCTGGAGATGCCTCTGGATGGGAGACAGCCTGCCAGGGACAGAGAGAATAAATAAGTTGGGCTCTTGTTACAGCAGGTGGATGGTATATCAGCAGTGTCCAGGATCTGCTGCCAGCTGGGCCAGAGGCTGAGATAACCTTTTGCTGCAGGAGCAGAGTCAAGGTTGTGTCGCACCACATGCCACCATCAGTGCCTTCTGGGGACAGTGAATGTGCTTGGTGGCATCACTGGGGCGAGGCTGATGTGCTGTTGCCACGGTGAGCTGGCATGGAGCGGGCACAGTCTCAGTTTTGCAGGGTCTGCACCTTCTGCACCTTGTCTAACCTGTGGCTTTCTGCAGGAAGGCACTGGAAGAGAAGCAGGAGGTCCAGGATTGACCATTGAGGCTTATTGCCTCCAGTTATGGGCATCTTAGTCACAGCCTGTCTGTTCAGCACAAAGTGGCTTCAGTTGCCTGAAGGGACCATGTGCTGGTCACAAACATGTGATGAGGCTGAGTGTTGTAGCTCCACCGGTGCCCCAGGCTGTGTTGCTGCACGGGAATCAGTATCCCTTTTTCAGCCAGTTGTGTTCAGCTGTGTTACAGCTGAAAGAATGGAGAGATTTGGAGGTGACACTTAAATTGTTGTTTAACAGACTCCTCTGTGCAGCAGGAGGATGAGCCACCTCCAGTACAGAGATTCCCCACTCTGGGAGAGGGAGATCAAATCTAACCTCGAGTGACTGCAGGGAGAGGGTCCGTGTAGCTGAGTCTTCCTACCCTATCAGGTGCATAGAAAACAGCTGCATGTTATGGTTTGGCACCAGGTTTGTTTCTGGTGTCTCCTTCTGCTCTTCCTTAACAAGGCTTTTGGGTTTAATTACAGTTACCGCCTAACTTCAAGTCCCCAGTGCCCTTAAGTTCACAGTAGTTGAGGGAGAGACTGGCTGCTCTGGAGCTGAGCTTAGGGGCTTGGGGCACATCTCTGGAGATGCTGCTCTCCAGGAACTGCTCCTGCATCTAGGGATGCTATCATCTACCCAAGTCTTTTGCTTTGATTTTGAATAGAGGTGGTTAGAGTATACTCCTTACACACACACTTCAAACACAGATTGTGCAGGATTATCGCTGGATAACAGCCAAATCCCAGGCAGCAGAGACTGTTTAATCACACTCCTCTGTCTCTACTGGATTAACATAATTAATGTAAGCCCTTTTGGATGGGCGACCTGTTATTTGTCTGGTGCAGTTCTTCATTTGTGCAATGCTGTGCATATACCCAGAGTGCTCTAGAAATGGTGATGAAGGTCTAATTCCACTTGCATACAGCTGTTAACCAAGTAAATCTCCGTTGACAGACAACAAGTTTACTAACCCTTCAGGGGAAGTTGTAGACTACTTAAAAAAAAAATCAGAATGCCAAAGTTACATTGCAATGATAATTTTCTAAGTTTCTTCAAGGGAAATTAAAATGCTCTTTGTTATTTTTAGTGTAATTTCTCTAGGGAGCAGAAAAAATAATTAATAAACCAAAGGTTCATTGGTGCCTTCTGGTCCTGACCAATTTCAAGGGTGACACAGAGCTTAATATGCAGTGGAGATAATAGTGATTGTGTCCTTGCACATCCAGCCTGAGCCCATAGGGCAGGAGCTGTGCCTTTATTGTCTGCCTTCTGTGGTATCCAGAATCAAGGCAAGAAGGCAAAAAGTGTTTCTCAGAGATATGACATCCATCCCATGGGCCCCAAATCCTGTTGGCTGAGTTCCTCCCTCCTGTTTATCTGTGCTTCTCATGGAGCTGGACATGATCTAAACCTTAACAGGATACACTGGCTCCCTTTTATTTCCACCATTTCAGGGTTTTCTAGCAGCAAATTGGAGGGAGTTTATTTAAGAAAAGAAGAAAACCCGATAAAACAAGCCTTGCAAAAAATGAATCTAACTAGTCAAATATTTAACTTGAATATTAATTTCTGAATAGAGGGATGCCTTTAGTAGGCTTTTTGTGCAGCAGAATTAATTGCAACATTCTGGGCTAGTTGGTGGGTTTTTTTACCTAAAGTCAACTTCTGCTTTCATTATCCCGAGTTTTAACTGTAACCTTTTATATTCAGAAAAATCACAGATATAATAATTTCATAAGGAGGAAAATCAAGTCTCATCAGTTCTGGTGGATTGTTCTCTAGATCTTGGCTGTACCCATCCGTGCAGAAGGCAGAGGCTTTCTGGAGCGTTCCCTGAAAAACAAACACTTGTGTCCAAGCTTGAAAATTAGTATGAAAGTGACATTTAATATTTGGCCACGAGCTACAAAGCCTGTTATTTTCAGTGAGGTTAAAAGGGAGCTCATTTGGGCAGCTCTGGGTCCCGGCGTGCCCAGGTCCCTAAAGCCCAGCCGCTGCGGGCAGCGTGGGAACTGGCAGCATTCCTGCTGGGAGCTCTGCAGTGGGCAGCATGTCCTGGGCTGCCCTTCTCCCGTCCTGCTTCTTCCACGTGCCCTTCCAGAAGCAAGAAGCCCTTTCCAGAGACTGCAAACATGAGCTGATCACTTAACAGGCGATCCGTGGTTGTATATTGCCTCTGATTTGTATTCAGCGCTAGTGGAATGCACTCATCACCCAGTCTGTGCTCACAAGCCTTGTTGTAACTAATGTAGAGGCATTTTCCTCCCTGGAGCCACATGGTGTAAGGAATTTGGGATCCTGTGCAAGTCCCTAGTGCTCTGTGAGGGAGCACCGAGTGGGGGAGGAGACGGCAGGAGCATCAGTATAACCTGTGTGCGTGGAGGATGGAGTGTCTTATTTTTCAGCTGCAAAGAAACCCAGTCTTTCAAGGTTCATGTGGAGCATCATTTGCAACAGAATAAATATCTTGGCATGTCACGTTTTACACAGCAGAAATGCTTCTGACTTTCCAGCCCTTGGTATCTGTAACTCGCTTGAAAGAATTGCTGACGTCTGCCCAAATGCCAATATCTTCTCAGCCGTATGAACCTTAATATCACAGCTTAAGCTTTAGTCTTCGAGCACAGCTAAAATCAAACTGTGTTTCCTGCACTGAGGGAGAACCTGACTTTTAACCCACTGGCTTTTTATTTATCTTCCTTCTGTGCTTGCTGTTGAATTGCAAAATCAATTTAATTCCAGGGTTTCTAAATGGCAGATGATTTCTACACCATGATGGCAAATCTCCTTTGGGCTGTTTATACCATCTGATGCTGGTAGCCTAAACAGGGGCAGGTCAGCACAGCACGAAGCAAGGCACTGGTGTTGTATTTCCTTGTACCTTTCTTTATTCATAGTAAAACGGGCAGGTCACAGCAGTGCTTAATCTCCACCTTCCTCTCAATCTTTACATTGCTTTGGCTCAGTCTTCTCTCCTTTGCAGCTCCCTGCTGCCAAACTCTCTCCTTTTTCACCCTCAGAGTGTTTTTTGTTCAGCCTCATAGGCTTGGTGGCTTTATCTTTGCCTTCCTGGAGAGGTGCTCCTGAGTAACTTCTGGCTCGGTTTTTTGCTGGCTGGGGGTGACTAAAAGGGGATGTCCCATCCCACCAGGACTGCCAGCACACCTGGTGGTGTCACCATGTCTTATTCAGTCAAAAACATTCAGATTCAGAAGATCAGTTGTTAAAGGGATTAAAGCTGGTATGGATTGATTTGGCAGAGGACTCACACGCGTTCTGAATGCTGTAACCATTTCAATGAGACCTGTATTGGGGGGATGTGATGGTCAGCCTTTTTTTCTTTTTTCTTGTGTATGGTCATCAGAGATGCAGGTTTTATGACCCAGCCCTTGAGACTGGACATATAATGGGAAATAGCAACTTTACTTAGTGAGAGCAGAGGGACCTGATACCAATCATTGCAATTTATTCTCATTTTCTCCTCTTTTTAGTGGACAGTTTGTTTCTTGTGTTTTATTCCTAATGATTACAGGACATTTTTACCTAGTAATTAATCTCATTAAGCTCCTAAGCACTTTGAAGACTTCCTCAAGTCTTCTGCCAACTCACTCACATGTTATGAATGTCATTTACAGAAGGGTCCTGGCTGTGAATTACAATTATTCAGGAGTTTGGGATTTGGGGCTGAGCAGTGTGTGGACCAGTTCACCCCAGAGTTGTTTGCATGCCCTGGAGGAGAGGGCAGAATTGGTCTGTGGGGTTTGGTCCTGGTGCCTGAGGTGTAATTCCCCTTGAGGATGGAATGCAAGGAATTGTTACTGCTGTTCCTTCCCATCCCATGCACTTTGTTCAGTGTCAAAAGTAAGATCTCGGAAAATGAAATTAATTTCATCTTGGTGCAGCTATTAATGTTACACACTGCGGGAAAGCTCTTTAAGGAGGCCATCGACCTTCATCCATGTGGAATAAGTGCTGAATAACGGAGAGCTTTCATATTTCCACAAAAAGAAAATAGCTTTTAAAGTCAACTGGAGATGTTACAGACATGGAGGAGGGGGAAAAAAAAGCGCCAAACTGCATTAGGAAACAGTGGGCAGAGTGTGAGTGAGGACAGAGCAGCAGATCCCTGCGTCTGGCAGGTGCTGCTGTTTGCAGAGGCCTCTTTGTGAGCATGTGAAATTGCACTGACCTGTCTCACCACCTGCTGCCACGGTACCTGCAGACTTTTATAAGTCAGTGTGTTCAGCTTGTCCTCCTCTCCAGCCCAGAGACCTGCTTGGTGTCTGCACAGCCAAGCCTTGCCCCAGGTTTTTCTCTCTTTCCTTGAACCGCGTCACATTTCATATTTCTCTGAAGTCCTCTGGTAACCTCTGGTGTGCTTCAGCCATTTATTTAAGGGAAGAAATGCATCCTGAACAATTTATAGATAGCCTGTTTTGTCTCCTCACCTGTTCTTGCTTTGAGGAAACATCAAAATTCTTGTTCCCTGATGGTCTCCTAGTGAGGGTGTTAAGAATAACTACTCAGGAGAAGAATCCTTTTCCCTTACCCTGTCTGTTTTGTGGGGTTTGCCTGAGCTTCACCACGATTGTTCATGAATGGGGTGCTCAAAGCTTGAGCTGCTCACAGTTTTCCAGATTCAATCCCTGCCTAATGCATCATCAGCTAAATAATTGGAAATACTCCTTTGTGCCTCTGTGTCACCCTGTGAGGTAGGAGCCTGTAAGAACTTAAGATATTAGAGGGAAGTGGTAGTTTTGAAGTAACTACACAGAAGAACCAAAAATCCACTAAGAAGGGATGGAAATTAAGACTCCCACCCATCCCTCTGAAGCCATGTTACTGAATATGAGACAAGTTTGATTTTGGGATTATTATATTTAAAATTTGTGACATCATTTGGTCCTTAGGCACTTTCCTATATATTGTAGCTGCCTTTCTTTTTTTGGCTGCATGTTGGATGGTGGGACTTGCCTTTAATCTAGCAAAAAAAAAAAAAAAAAAAGAAAGCCAGCAAGCAAAACACAGTTGTGGTTTTTTCTGTGTGGCTTTTTGTAGTATTCGCATGTTTCTGGCAGTTAGACAAGAGAACAAAGTTTCCTTAGCACACAGTTGTGCTGAAAAAGGTCTGAGAGAACGAAACAGGTTTCCTTGAAAATGCTGTGGGAAGGTACAAAGAGAGGTTCTCATCACATGTGAAGAGGAGCTGATGTTTGGGCCTCGGACAAAAGAGGCTACTAAAATTTTGGCTTCCTGACAAAGCAGCAACAGCTACAGTGTCTTTGCAATACTTAAGGACTAAGCAGCCGCATCCCAGTGCTTCAGAGGGCCACTTGTCAGTGTGTTGTCTTGCCTGGCAGAGGATCTGCTCTTCCCGAGCATGTGGTACTGTGGGGCACTGGCACATGTGGAGTGGAAGAGGGATGTTAGAGATTAGGAGGTCCTGGAGAGACAGACAAATTCTGCACCACTAGCAAGGTAACCAGGAGCTATTCCTGTGACTGCTTGTTTGCAGCAGCAGCAAAGCTGGGTTTGGCTCACTTCCCACAAGTCACTGAACTTCATTTTGCATCTGTTTCCACAATGTGCAGAAAGGAAAGGCAATAAATATTTATTACTCTGTAGCCTGGATCCAGGTTTTATTCCTCTTACTGTTCTTTCCCTGCTCCTGTGACAGTTTATCTTGTGGCTTTGGAGTGGCCCCAGCATGGGGAAAATTGAAGAAGGGTTTACAGGAGGTGTTGAAGGGAGCCACTGCCACCCCAAGAAACATTGCTCAATAAACCTTTCTAATGTTTATCTCCTGGAAGAGAGGCAATTGTTTGCCTCTGCCTTTCCACTTTGCTGGTAATTACAAGCTCTCCTCTAGCATGTCAGATGCTAATCTGCCATTTATCATTGCACAGCTCTGCAAAGCACCTGGAAGGGGTTTCTAAGATGGGAATGCTGCACGTCCAGCTGTGGCCCCTGTGCCCTCTGCAGTGAGTCACCCTGATCATGCTCCTAAAAACCCTCTCTTGCAGAAGTTTAAGGAGGGGAAAAGAAAAACTTAATCTTTCATTACTTAGATAATGAGTCGTTCTTATGAAATTCATGGTGCATTAGTAGCATCAGTGTTCTCAGGAGAGAAAACCAAGAGAAGTCAGACTTTTTATGCAGTATTGACCTTCTGCCTTTGTCTTTTCTTCATGGAATTAAAACATAGGATTTTTACAACACATGAAAAAATTAGAAAGTTAAATTGATTGCAGTGAAAAGGAAAATAGAGAGTGCCATATAGCTAACTACCCTTCATCTGTGTATACCAATGGAATTTATTAGTTAGGGTTCAGACCTCTGCTCTTGGTTTGAAGGCTTATACTTTCCTTTTAAGTTTAAAGGGGAAGGGTAGTATCTTTTGCTGATTCCACAGAAGCTGCTGCACACCAGTGTTTTGTGGAAAAGCAGTCATAGAGTCTTGGCTCATCTTGTTTTTTTCCCCCTGGATAGCATCAACAACAAGGAAGTAATTAAATGGTGATTTTATCCCTTTAAATTCAGGGGAGTTTTGCAGAACACAGTCTGAGAGATGCTTTTTGGTATCAGAATGGATTTGTTTGTTTGTTTTTCTTATGACAGTGTAATTAACAGCCTGAGCATTGTCTATCACTGAGACATTCTGGCACATCTTCACAGCCCCTGAGTTGTCTCATTGGGTGGAGTTGGTTGACAGGATTCCAGGGATGTTGTCTTTTCTTGTTGGACCCAAGGCCTTCTACAACATGACTCATTTCTTACTGAGACTGTGATAAGTACTTAAGAGTTGCTAAACTGGGATTTTTGAACAAAGGAAGAGAAATGGAGAGGGAGAAGAATGCTGTAGGCAGAGGCATGGTCTGCATGGAGGTGTGTCTCTGAATGAAGGTATTAAGGCATTGTTCAGTATGAAATTGGTTATTATTTTGAAATCAATGCACTGAAAAGACAGAGCATCAAAACTTAGCCTTACACCTGTATTCCTCCTGCAGTAAATATTTTTGTAAAAATCAATGGAGGGAGCCTACTCAGCAGTGTAAATTCTGTGTAATTATCGAGCAGAGAATTATAGTTGTCACATATCGATTCCCCCCTGCTTTGTAAGAGCTTCTTCTTTTTTACAGGGCTGAACTGCAGTCACAGTGTTGGCATTAAAGAACTGGAGGAAGGACAGAACATGTTGCTGCTAATCAATGTGTGGGCAAGGGGCTGCGTGTGAAAATGCACATGTGTACGCAGACATCTTCAAGAGCATCTGACTCACATCAGCAAAACTGCTTAAGGACTGAAATTTCCTTCTCTGACCCCAGAAAGCTCAGCTGCTCCAGCAGTTCGTGTGAGCTAATCTTGAGCTGTTGCTTTGGGGACAGCCCTAGAGATGAGCACTTGTGCTGTTCTCCTTCTCTGCTACCCTCCCTGTCAGAAATGTTAGAGCCATGTTTTGTCCTCAGAGTCACACTAGGATGCTTCTGTGGGGTTTTAGTCTACTGCTTCACTTCTTCTTAGAGGTGTTTGCAGTGCAGAAGTGAGTAAAACATTTCCTGGGCTGTGTTTGCCGAGGATGACAGAACCTGAAGGAGAACGTCCCCTTTGTGCTTCACTTTGCTTTTGTTTGAGAGCCAAAGGATTACATGTGTCATCTTGGGATGGGTTGTTAACATCACAGAATCACAGTTCCCAGTGATCCATCCTGAGGAGCTACACAAGATTATTCTGCTTTTAAACAAGCAACTGCAGCTGCTCAGGGGAGCATTTTTCCTTCAGCTGCATTGTGTGCCAGAGCAATTTAAGTCCAGTAAAATGAAATACTGGCTAGGGATTTGTGACAGAGTAGCAAAGTCATCGTTATTTTCAAATTCTCAGGAAAGGCAGGTGTAGCTTGCTCAGAGAACACCCTGTCCTGAGATTCAGGTCACACCTTGGTTTTGCACTGTTCCTTTGGAACATCCTGGAAACACTGGGGAGTTTCAAACTGATTGGGAGCACAGTGGCTGGGGATAAGGAAGGACTATACCTGGGGATGAGTGCAAGACAAAGCACTCTGAGTAGAAAGTCAGTATTTCAAGGGTTAAAAAAAAAAGAAGGAGAGGAAAAAAGCTTCAAAAGGAAGTATGTCAAAGTTTTGTTTGCCTGGAACATTCCAAGGCAGCAGCAAGGGTTTTTCTGGGGTTTGTTTTAAAATTAAAGATATTAAGAAAAGGGACAATCTCAGTTCACTGCACAGCAGTTAATGAGGTGTATCTTTAGTCTTGGGATGGAAGGGCTGCCTTGCTGCTGCTGTTGCTCTCACCTGCATCATCCTTCACGATGCAGAAATGTCACCATCTCCCAGCCTTTTGATGCTGGAGCTGGAGAGCTTTGCCTCCCAGAGCTGCCCTAGTGCCACCCCTTACTCTGACTGAATGAGTTTGCTGTGCCTGGTGAGATGAGGACCTCAAAGTCTTCCTGGTCCCTGGGATTCCAAACAGGTGCTGAGGCTACTGCTGCAGAACACAGCAGCTTTGGGGTTGTTCCAACCTTATCCTGCTGGAATGTAGAGCCAGCATGGGATTGGGATTGATGCCTGAGGCTTTCTTGTATGCCACAGCTTTAAAAAAAAACCCAAGTTATCACTTGACCTTGCAAGTTTAACCTACTCTGAAGAAGTTTTGAAGTAGCTGCTGTCTCTGAGGCACTTGAAGCAGAACTGGCTTGTAGTTGGTAAGATACACAACTATTTTAGGCAAGCTTTGCTGGCACAGGCTGCCAGCACAGGGTGGGCTGCAGGCTCTGCTGCGAGGATAAATGCAGCAAATGCTCCGGACGGGGGTTTAACTGAAAGCCAACTCCTGCCCACAGTGTCTCATCCTGGAGTGTAGGATGAAGTGGTTTTTGATGCAGCTTCTGTCTCTGAAAAGGGGCTGGGGAGGGGAAGGCCTCCTGTTGTGAATGAAAGGATGGCAGCAAACTCCTAGGGCTTGTTTCTGATTCATGTGCATGTTTCTGAAGTGGCGGAGAAGAAGAGAATCCTTCATAGCACTTTCTGCAGCTCTTTGTTTTCAGATGTAAATCTTAGAGAGCTGTGAATTTAAAAAGAAAAAAGAGAAATTTGTTTAGTTTCCTCTTTATTCCTGAGAAAGTAGAAGAAAACTTGTACAAGACTTGGTATTGCTGCAGTGAGTATTTCTAGGTGGTTTTGGGAAAGGAGGAAGGAAAAGCTTTTCTATAACTGCAGGAAACTAATTTTACCTTGTGTACAGTAAAGCGTGGATAGCTTCCTTCCTTCCTCTGATTGTGCCAGAGCAAAACTGTATGACTTGTCTGCTGGTTTCTCTTTAGCCAATGTGTTTGGGTGTAAGCTGTCTGCAAGAGAGAAAGCCAGGTCAAGGATAAAAATCCCATACTAATCCACTGTCTATTTAATTTCAGTTAAACCCTCCTGCCTTCCTGCCTTTTTACTTCTGTGGGGTCAGCAGTGAGGCTGCTGCTTTACTGTCGTGCACTGTCTTCTGCTTTTTATAACCTGATAAAATACCCTGCATTTCTATGACAATCTGGCCACAGCATCTCCCCATAACCCTCATTGCTGCTGGGCTCCTTCCGTAGGGTCACTCCAGGTAACTGGAGTGTTGCTGCACAGGCAAATCAAAGCAACATTTGTTGGGTATTTTTGCTTTGGCTCCACAATTAAATTCTTTTCTCCTTCTGTCTCCTGGCCTCAGCCTAAGGCTGCTTTGCAAACCTCTTGCAGTCTCACCTGTGGCAAGAGGGACACTCAGTCCTTTTTTGATTGCGATTCCTTTTTCTACTGCAAATGTTATTTAGAGATCTTGTTCTATTTTTTGAAATTGCAGCCCTTATATAAGGTCACACACCTTATATAAGGTTTCCAATCTTGTCTGTGTTTTGTACAGACCAGTGGGATTTGCCACCTAAAAATCATTTATGCCCTATTACCCTTTTCCGTTCTTAAAGCAGCTTTTACTGATGAGTAGAGAATACAGATTTTAATGGTGTTCAAGTCTGGAAACCTCCATTGCTTCTGATCAGAGGAAAGAAATAAAGATGGGATGTTACAGTAAGCAGAGCAAAGCAGGCCACTATATACACTGAGCATTAAGGGTTATTACAAGAAATACCTTTTTTCAGGTACAATACTTAAATGGGAAGAAATTCAGCTTTATGCTCTGAGAGCAGAACAGTCGGAACGAGAGTTTTGCTACCAGGTTTCCATCTCAAAGACCTCTGAGGCTCTGTCCAAACTGCTCAGCAAGAACAGTGAAAATGTACTGATGTACATGTGCCACCTTGCTACAAAATGTAAAGAAAAATCTGAGAATAACACACTTGGTGCTCATTTACTGAGCTCTCCTTCCCACGCAGACATTCATAATGAGCTGAAACAAAAGGATCAGGTGAGTGGGAACAGGCTGGCAGGGAAGGAGCTGCTTCCCCATGGGCAGTGAGAATTGGAAGGAGGAAAATTAAATAGCCAAGCAAATGTGTTTGGAGGACAGAAAGGCTGCACTCCAGTAAAGTGAGAGGCAGGGAATTGGGAATGCAAGTTCCACCCTGCCTGGTAGCTGTTTTCTAGGGCCTCTGTAGCCTCAGGGTTCAGGAAGAACTTTTGCTTGTCTGTCAGTTGTTGTAGTTGGCAGGGCTGGTCTGTGGTGCTTTTACAACTGCAGGAAACTGTACAGCCACAGGGCAGGTCCTCCCTGCAGCCCTGCCACATCATCCTTCCATCTGGGAGGGGAACAGACCTGATCCAGGCCTTTCTCATCACACACTGAACAGCAAAGCTTTTTCTCCAGGATGCATCAGCTTTTACAGTGGCTCCAGGGAGGCCTTCCTCACACAGGGACTGTGAAGCACTTGCTGCTTTCTCTCACCCTGAGGGTCCCATCCCTGCTTGCAGCAAGTAAACTGAGTCAGAGATGCCACAGGCTGGGTTTGTGGAAATGCTCTCTGCATGGGAGCTGTTTAAAAGTGGCTGTTGCCTGAGCAACAGCTGAGATTTATGAAAATCTAGGTCTTGCTCTGTGTGCTTCTGACAGCAAATCAGTGTTTGTTACTTTGTGTCTTGACTCTCAAGATAAATGTCATTGTCATCAATTTAATAGATAATCTGTTTCTATTTCAGCAATAAAAGCATATAAGGTACTAAGTTCTTGCTTAGTAAGAATCAACCACAATTAAGTTACTCTTCCCCTCCCTGTCACCTCAGTATAAAACTCTGGCCTAACCCAAAGCTTTATGTACTTGAAATGCAGGTTTTTTTCTCTGTTGAAGATGCTTAGCCTTTGGCTCTTCACCTGTGATTTTCTGCAGCACCCTCTTGCAGCTCACACCGGTGCCCTTGCACTATAATGCAAAGTCATGCTGGATAATCACACACCAGCCCAGGAAACACAACTTGGCCCATGATCAAACCTCTTTCACAGTTCTGTATACTCTGTACAAAAGGTTTTTGGCTCATATCAATTAGCCTGTGCTGCCTTTGGTGTACTGTTTGTTTTGGGGTTTTATCCTTTCAGGAATTAAGGATTTCTGGACATGTTTTGAGGTCTTAAAAAAAAAAGAAAGTAAATTCTTGTTTGCTCATGTTTGTGTTTTTTAATAACTAATTCATTTTTTTCTAGCAGATGTGGTGTTTATTTGGATTTATAAGATTGAGACAATAAAATTCCCAGCTCAATTACTTCAGTGCTCTTAGAAATATATTGAAAACAAACCAGATAGGAAAACAAGATTGGTGACCACCTCTGCTGTGTACAGCAATAGGCAAATTCTTCCCCGCCCCCGTCCTGGGGGAGAAGGAACCACTGGAGTCTTCACTGGAGTGAAGAGCACTGCTGGCTGAGATTCAAACATCCCACCACAACCATAACTGGTGTATCAACAGATAGGAGCTTTGGGTTAAAAGGGTTAAACCATTCCCAGGGACATTTGAGGTGGTGCTTGTTGGAAAACTTTTCATTATTTCCTGGAAGCAATATCCCAGGACCTACCTCTTGCTGTACTCACGAAGCAGCTTCTTGCTTAATTCCATCAAATCCAAGCAGAATTTATCTCCCACATGAAGATGAGTGTCAGGTATCACCCTCTGCATGAGGGTATGCATGCCCTGCTCCTTCAAGAACCTGAATATCTAACCACACTTGCAAGTGATATGATTGTTTGGAGGAAGAGATCTCTTTTGAGTTTTCAGGATGCTCTGTTCACTCACTCATTCATTCATTCGTTCATTCATTCATTCATTCATTCATTCTGTTCACCTGCTCTCTTGGAAAGAGTGGCTTTACCTTCCTTTATGTGTTTTAGCTTTGTCATTTCCATGAAATGGAAATGATAATACTCATTTGCTAACCTCACAAATTTGTTAAGAGGATTAACTGATGTTTGGACAGAGTTTTAAAATGTTGTACAAATATTAAGGTTACTCTTAATAGGCCACATGGAATAACAGAACTGTCAAAAAAAAAAAAAAAAGGCAGCTCAAAGTTGAACTGTCTTCATGCTGTACAGCAGTCTGGGATTCCAGGCTCACACCGTGTGTGCTGCTCTGGAGGTGGGATTTATAGGGCTCCCATGTCCCTGTTCAAAGGGGTACACCATGGGAGGCTCCTCTGCTTTAAAATACCCTTCACAACCCATTCTCATGTCTGTTGCCCAGCTTGTCAGCTTGCAAACAGATGAGCTTTAGGCATTTTAAGGAGCTTCAGAAGTGTTTTGAAAATCCCCAGTTACAAGATTGTTTTCAGTTTTCCTAAATGAAATCTCATACTGTACTTTTTAGGGATTTTCTTTCTAAGTATAGGTTCGAGGGGGTGAGTTTCCATTTCAGAATTCAAGTTAGCTTGAAATGTGGTGGCTCTTTGGAGAAGCCTTTCTATTTTTTCCCTCTAGCTCTGGTAATCTAGATATGCCAGCCCTTAACCACTGGCAGTGTATATAATTTTCTATGAGATATTTCTCAAACCCAAGATGTGTTTTCAGCTTCCGTGCTTCTATCTTGGTGTTGTCCTTTGAGTGTGGAAGTTGTTCATCCTAAAGGAAGGAGCATGTCAACATCTCTTCTGAAAATTACTTTATTGTCTTGTTGCAAACCTTTAAGAACTAATTTGAAGATGCATTTCAGGTCCCTAAAATGAGGCAGAGAACACATATGCGACATCTCTTCCCCTTCCAAACATGCAGGGGGAAATTTTTTTCTGGTTTTCTGTCTTTCTCACTACTCTTGGCCTATTGAAATAGAAGTTGCTTCCACCCACCATGTTCTGGAAAAAGCTGTTGCTGTTCTAACCATACGGCCCTCATTAGAAGAGTCAATGGGAGGTATATGACTAACCCTTCGTGTGAGCCACTTCAGGAAAGAATTGTAATTAATAACATGGCTTTTGTATGGAAAACATTTTTGGTGTTAAAAAAGGAGTTGGTTTTGTCCTTGATCTATAGCATATTTATGGGGGAGTTTGCATGTTTCAGCATGCTCTGTATATCCTGTAAGAATATACACAAATCTCCTCTAAAAATAGTGATGGAGTTTGGCCAAAGTATGACAGCTCTGGAGCCTCCTATTCAGCATGTTCCAAACAGAGCTCCCCCTGGGCAGTACCTGGTTCCTTGAGTGATTGGGGTTTGGTTGTTTCTGTGTCCTGCTTGGGCTTCCTCTGCTCTCTGTTTAGTGCCCACAGGGAGAAACCCTCCCCTCACCTGCAAGGTGTGAACGCCAGTTGTGTGATTTTGCAAATTTTCTGTCTCTTTATTACCCAGGCAGACTGATGATATGTGAACAGACTCTGCAGATGTTGGGATTTTAGCACTGCTGGGTATTTGCCGTTTTTTCATGGAAGCTGGTGGCTGACTGGCTTTTTTAATATCTCAGTACATCGATATCTGGCACTGTGGAGGGAAGAAATAAAGCTTTCTGTGAATGTGAAATGTGCTGAACTAAAGCCAACAATCTTCAGAGTTTTTAATTACCAAGCCATTCAAAACCTGCCACTTTTGAGAGAGATATTTTGACACCACTTGAAGGTTTTAACATCTGCTCTTTGTAGGGGAATGAAGGCGTTTGGTAGAATCTGTTTAATTTTTCACTGGATATTTTCCTTTGCATTCCTACAACAATAACATAGTTTGCAGAATGGGAGCTCTGTCAGCAAAGACAGCTATTTTTTTGTGGTGCAAAAATTAATTGTTATTGAGTCCTCAGCAACCAAGTAGAAGCTTATGTTTGGGGAGGAGCGTTAGAGAAGAATTGTTTGGATCATAGGCCAGTTGATGCACTGCTCCTCCAAGGCCCTGGCTGAATTATTTCAATTAGACTTTCCCTGTTTATGAAACTTGACAGGGTGTTACAGCTTTTGAGTAATATTTTCAAAGAGGTAAAAGCTGGAGTTGCTAATAGGATGGAAATGTCTGTCAAACCACAGCTACTAATTGTTTATCAAGGGCTATGACTGGGCATTTCCTGTGCTCAGTGAAGGTTTTGTTTGTGGTGATGAAATGCTCTCAGTTAGGATACTATCAAATGTTTTAGTGGGCATGGCAATGACTGGTATTCAGTTTATCCATGTGTTTTCTTCTTGCAGTCAAGGTAAAAAAACCTGAAGTGCTTCATCATGTGCACTTCCTTGAAACCAGAGATGTGCCACTTGATACAATTTGGAAGACCTGTAAAAGTGGGAGAAAGTCCAAAAAGTTCTTATTGAGGTCCACATTTTAAACCTGATCCTTCAGCTGATTTGATACAGGAAAGCAGAAGAAGGGTGCTCTGCTTTCCACTGATCCATGGTCCTCCAGCTGTGACCCTGCCCTGAGGAGGGAGCAGTCCATGCCTTTCCTGCTGTCGTCTGCCCGAGAGTCACTTTCCCTGGTGCCAGAGGAGTTAGTGGCACAGTCCACCAACTGGGCATCCTTCATGCCAAAGAGGCAGAGCAGCCATATTTACTGCTTTTAATTCTGTCTTTGTGGCACTGGCACAGAGGATGAGATTGGAGCAGAATTCCTGCATCCTGCCTGGGCTTAATCAGTTACTCTGTAAAACCGTAAGATGCTGTCGCTCTCCCTAAACAGGGTGTTTTATAAATGGATTTTTTCTCTCCTTGGCTTCCTACAACTCTGTGCAGAGCTGCCAGCCAGTTTGGTTTCACACGTAGGAGGGCTGGCTGGGCTGTGGGGTGGGATCTGGGGGGATTTGCCATCCAGGCTGGAGCCTTTCTGTCGTGCTGCCTCCCTGTAGTGTCACAGTGATCCTCTGAAAGCTCCTCTTTTAGTCTGCTATGGAAAGGTGTGGGAAAGGATGCTGATTAAGTGGGAGGTTATATTCTCCAAAGTTTTGCAGAGCCAAGCTATGTCCAATTCCCCAGGCTGCTTTCTAGGAGGAAAATACAGCCATTGCTTCCTCAGCTGTCTTATTTTTGTATGCAGGCTGCTTGCTTGCATGTATTGTCCTCCAGCTCTGTCAGTTTGAGAGTGGCTTGCTGTTTGATTTTGTTCTAATCTTTTCAGTTAAATGAGGGCTGGCCTTGAAAAGAAGCTTGTAACATTTTTCCCAGCTGTTGCACAGAAAAAAAACAGCCCCTCCTTGCTTCATTTCCAGGCACCTCTATGTACTCAAGCTTCTGGAGAGGCTGCCAGCTTAACTCTGACCAGTTTCCTTGGTGTCATGGCAGAACTTAAGTGCTACTGTGTGTCTGCTTTCCTGCTGTAAAAGCAAGCTTGCTTTTCCCAGGGATCTAGTGATAAATTAGGGAAGTAGGATAGTTGTCCACACTTGTGCAATAAACAGCTGATAATCAGTGTTTTATAGCCAAAACTAACATAACCCTCCCTGAAAATACAGGGTCAGTCAGGATATAAAGTAAGTTCTCTAATTGTCAAAACTGAACTTGAGGAACATCTAAATTGAATTTTGTGTGTATGGCCAAAAATACTTAAGCTATGCAAACAGTCACATTACAGAACAGAAAAGCTGATGTTTATTTTCCTTTTTTCAACTGCACTCTTCTCTGGACAATTCTGTACAGCTCTGGAGGCCATGAGAGTAGGGATGAGTGCCTTCTGTGTAGATGAAGGTGATGACTTCTCATTCCATAACAGGAATTCCCAAATGTTCCCATTGACAAGGACAGAATGTGCAGCTGCTCAGGGTCTTCCTTGGTGTCAGATATTCAGTGGGCTTCCCTGAATGCTCCAGTGGCACCAGCAAGAGTTTGCAGTCCATGCCTTTGGAAACACTGTGCATGACAGAGGATCCTTTGTCTCAAAAGCGTGGCTGGGCTGCTCCTTTGATGTGGTGGCTGACCAGTTACTTTTCCGTGTGCTTTGTCTTTTCTTCCTGTCTTTATCTCCTGCATTGGCTTTATCATCCATCTAAAGCTTTTTAGATAAAACTGCTACCTGTCATCTTACTCCTAGTGTAGTATATAGGGGTTTATACCTGCTGGACAAAATGCAGGACAGAAGCTTAGAGCTCTGAAAGGCTATTTTTCCCTGTTATGGAGCCTCTGTTTTCACTACACTTATTTCCAGAGATAATTTCTATCAAGTTTTATCAAGGCTGGCCCTGATCTCAGCTTTATAGAATGTTCCCTGTTTCCTGCAACTCATGGACAATAATCACATTTAGGCAGGAGCTGATTATTAGATTTAATTTGGAGTTGGCTAGGGAGGCTGCAGCTAGGATGGGCATGTGGTAAATTTCTGTGGAAGGCATGGATGTGCAAAGTCAGAAGGGTAGGAAGCTTCCAGAAGAGTATAGGAAGCTTGTGGCACCCGCTGTCTACACTGAATTGTGCTCAAATGTCACCTCCCTTTGGGATCTGGTGGAGTGATGTCCATGAAAGCCAGGCTACATCTATTTGCATCTTTAGATGTCAATAGAGGAATGTCAAAACGTGTCAGTGAATGCAGTAACTTGTCAAATACCATTCAAAAACATCCACTTGCAGGACACTGATAGGATTGCTGGAGAAGTGCTGCACTTCTTCCTTCCCCCTGGCCCCAGCGAGCACCTTGTGAAGTGCTTACTGGGGACTGGTGAGGCATGGTCTGGGGATGGGTGTGTGAAGAGAGGAGACATCTACCAGTACTGTCAGCAGTTAAAGCTGGTGCTTCTTAACTGTAGAGACTAAAGAGGAAAAGCAGATCCTCAGGGCCGTAGAAGTGCCTTGTCGCAGCAGCTGTGGGAGAGAACTGCTAGGGATACATATCTGGAGGGAGGGATAACTCTTCAGTGCTGGGCAGATCATGGGGAGGTAAAAGAGCTCTTGGCATATATTCCTGCCATGACATGCAGGCACCAACTTACAGTTATGACAGTAAAAGAAGATCTTGTTCCTCTGGGTCTGCAGGTAGACCTGCAGTTTAACTAACCTTTCCTTTGAAGTCTTGGCAGACCACAGTCATTCTAAGAAGCTTTCAGTTTTGATTAGGCAGAGAGCTGAACTAAGCCAGCACAGCTCCCAAGTGTATTTGGGCAGAGATGTGACCACATGGATAGAGCTGGTGCAGGAGTTGGAGCAGTGTGGGGTTGCATAGCAGTCCCTATAAGGACCCTATTGCAGCAGTATATGCTGTGTTTGCATTGCTTAGCAGACCTACAGTCTCAGTCCTTACTTCTGTTGCAGACGTGACCCATTTGTTGTTTGAATGCCAAATGTGATGCAGAGAAGATCCATCATCACCTTCAGCAGTCGTCTCCTTCCCCTGGATGGGCAGGAGTGAGCAGTGCTCCTTGTAGCCATTACTGCTTGTAGCTGGTCTTTGTCAGCAGCAGAGGAGGCCACTTTGCTTTATCTTTTATTGTGTCAGATTCAGCCTAAAAGGTTGAACCTAAAGCTAGGCTGAAATTCTATAAGTAAAAATGTCCCAGGCTTAAGAAGAATTGTCAGGTCCAAGCCAGTGGGTCAGATGGATCCTTGTCCTAACTGTATGTTTGATCTGCAAGTAATGAAACCGTTGGAAATGTCCATTCTGCACCAAAATCAGTGGTGAGGAGGCTTCAGATTGTCAGTGGTCAGGCACAAGGGGAGGATGTTTCTCTCTGGGTTCTGGGCTGCTTTGCAGCTGCTGTGCTCCTCCCTGCACGTCACACTTCGGTGACCTGTAAACGATGTCTGTGCAGTTATCGTACTCAGAAATAGGTCATGTGAAGCCAAGTATTTGGGTCAACTTAAAATGCTGCTTATTCTCCTTTTGAGGTTAAAAACCAAACTGAAACAAACAGTTGTTTCTGCCTCTGGTGGGACACCCTGCAAAGCACAATAGACTTTATCTTCTGGGTGGAGATCAGCTGTAACATATAAGTGCTTAAATATAACTTTAGTTTTAGAAACAGGCTTAGAAATATGCTCAACTGACATTACCTTTCTGGGCCACAAACCAGCTTTCATTTGCCTTTAGAGGCCATCATATTTTCCAGCTGAGTCAGTGTAGATGGAGTTATTAATAAATGAGAAAGAGCGGAGTCACTGCGAGTGCCCCTTGGCAAACCACCTCACCTCCATGGTGTCTCGGGTTTCCAAGCCCCCAAACTGGGAAATGATACAATTTCCACTACTGAGAGCCATCTGTTGTTAGTATCAGGCCATCAGCTTCTCCCTTTGGCTTTTCAGGCTCATCTCAGTGGAAGTGTTTTCCTCAAGGCATTGCTTAGCCTTGGCTGTGAAGATGCGGTGCTGAGGGGTCCGTGTGCCTTCACCAGCCGAGGTTCCTCTCTCATCTTGTGAACATGTGAAACCATGGTGTGCTGGAGCTCTGTGGGGAGATGGATCCTGGAGTGCCAGCCCCATTTTAGGGGGAGGGAACAGAGGTGAAGCAAGCACTACTTAAAGATGTAATAGTTACCAGAAGGGTTTGTGCAGGTCATTCTGGTGATCAGATCAGGTGACCAGTTTGCAATTCCTTTATATGGCTGTCTCTTCTTTGCAAGGCTACGAAACCTTTGTATTTTTCAAAGTGATATCCAGCTTCAAGTATATAAATTGGTCAAAATTTGCCAAAAACCAATATTCTGTGAGAAACACTAGATAAATAATTCATAAAAATATGCCATGTCTCTGGTTCTTAAGAAATTCCAAGACATAAAGTAACTTCAGTTACTTTGTAGGCAAGTATGTAGTGCTACTGCTCTTCAAGATTGCTTATTCCAAAAACATCCTGTAACTGAAACCAGCTTCTGGGATGAATTTAACGATTTAGGTGGCAGCTCCAGATATATGCAGAGTTTTTGTGTCTCTGAGGAGATATAATAACCAAGAATGCCATTTTTGGTCATTGATACTGCAGAAGGGGAGAGAACAAAAGAAAATTAATGTCCTGGAGGTGAAGCAAAAAGGTAATTTTTTTTTTTTAGCTGAGGCTAAAAATTTGCTTCTGTTTCCTAATAGGGACAGAGCTGGCCAGCTTCTGATAAAGCACTTTTTTAATTGGTTAGGTGCATTGTACACATTTAAAATCCTATTTTAGGGCTCTCCTGATGTACTGCATTTGAAAGCGTTACTCACATTCATTTGCCTAGGGTCAATTTTGGCTTATATGTCTCTTCCAAATCCCTATTTTCTCTTTCTCTCCAAGCTGGTAATAAGATTTCTTATTATCTTCTTGCTTATGACTCCTTCAAGGCTGCTGACAAAGGGGCCTCAGCTGCTCTCTTGATATTATCTGGGCAGATATCAGTTGAATTTGAAAGGGTGGATTAAATAAGTGCTGCACTAATGTTGCCAGGCCCAACTTCATTACTGTGATCCTGCAAAGGAGGAGAGGAGAGGGGAGAGAAATGAGCTGTCTGTAGAAATCCAAGTGCCAGGATAGCAGAGTGTTGTGCATGCATATATATTTCTATACATAAATATGTGTATGAAGGCATATGGTACCTAAATTTGTAAGACCTTGCCTTCCTTCTTTCAGACACATAAATTATTTATAGATGCAAGTAATATACACGACATTCTCCTTTGGGAGGGAACACTGAAATGGAAAAGAGAAGTGGCTGTTATTCACATACATGCTTTTCCACACATTTCTTCCTGGCATTTATGGTGGAGCTGTCTCTGTGCAGGTGTTTGAGCCTTGGCTTATCCAGGAGATATCTGGGCACTTTCTTTAGGGGCCAGGGAAATAAATGTCTGGTTTTTGACTTCCTGTGCTTCCTGGAAACCAGAGTTGATTTGGCCTCTCCTTGTGGGGGTAGTCTGCCTCTGGTGTGGTGAGCTTGGCTGTGGTGTTCAGTCTGATCCAGTAAGACTGAGGCTCAGGGCAGCAGAATTGTCTTCTTAATCATGTCAGTGGATAATTGTGTACAGGCTCCTTTGCCTTCATTTCCTCTGATGCACCTGGTCTGTCCAGCTTGGCCAGACCATAGTCTTCAGCACAGGGATGATGCTGCTTTGTCTGTATCAATTTCCTAATGAGGCCTCCACTCTCCTGGGTCCTCTAAACATTAACAAAACAAATGCCCAATGTTGAGTGCTTTGAAAATCTCAGATGAAAGGCAAAGTATTACTAGGAAGAATTAACATCTCCTTTGCCTCTACATTTATCGATGGGGAAGTGGTCCCTGTGGAGGCTGGAGGATGGAGACAGCCTTGTGTATGTACTGATTTGTTCTGCATGATGATTTCTCTTGGAGTAATCACACTGTCAGACTATTTATCAGCTAATGAAAACCAACTTCAATAATACAAAAAACCCCAAACAGGCTAAGTGAGCCTTGGCTTGGTTTTCTGATGGTTTTTTCCCTCTCCTGAGTGTCTGTTATTCGTGTACCACTTCTGTTCCCCACTCCAGCAGGTTGCAGAGGATAAGGAAACCTCATCCACCAGCCTGATGAAACCCCATGTAGAAATGGCTATGTAGATAAGAAGAATTGCACTTACCCATAAGCAGATGAGGTGGAAGGAGAAGCCACAAAAGGAAGTTTAGACTTGAACAGAGCTCTAGTTGTGAAAACCTTGAATTAGCCCATTGTCTGAGCTCTGCCAGGGTCTGCTGTGGGGGACCTGGGCTCTCCTTTGTCCCAGCCCACGTTTGTGTGTGTGGAGTTCTACCTGGTGAGCAGTGTGTGAATCCAGCTCTGTGGCACAGGCAAGACTTGGGTGCTCAGGAAGCTTGGATGCTTTTTGCAGTACTTGAGCTTGCCCTGAGACTGAGCTGTGATCCCAGTCTCCACATCCACATCGACTGTAAACTGCCTGTTCCCTGATCTGTGTTGTTAGGCTGCAGAATAATAGGAGAGCTGCAGATCCAAACAGCTAATTATGTGATTTAATGAACAAGGTATTCTGGATCCCACAAACACACAGAGCAGTTCAACAACAAAGAAGAAAGCTGAGCAGGATGGTACTCTGTAGGTTATGTGTTGCCTGCTGGCTGGGTTTTCCTGGAGAAGGGCAGGAATGGTTTGCATGGATCCAAGAAGCCACAGCAGGCAAAAGAAATAGTGTGGATGTATTTGGAGAAGGAAAGGCACTGTAAGGCTAATAAGATAAACAGCTCCACCACAGAAACCATGTTGGCTAATAAAATATTTTTTAGATGTGCATTTGGGCCAGGCAGTGCCATGCAGCATTTCTGTCTGCTCCTGGAGCACTGGCACCCTCGTGCTGCAGTGGGAACAGCGGGGGAAGGAGGCTGGATGTGCCTGGGTTCAAACACACACCAATCCTACAAAGCCTCAAGCTGCAGAAGATACTGCAACCAAATGGATAAAGTAGGGAGTCAGCAGGAGGATGGTGTTCCTGGCTTGCTTTGCTTTCATCCTCCATAATCTGGGACTTGGTGGGAGATGAGATGAAAAAAGCAGGTTACCAATACTAAAACAAAGATTATCTTTTTGAATGTTTATTTTCTTTTTAGTTTTTTTCTGTTTGTTTGAAATTTCTGAGCAGAACATTGTGTCAGACTGGAAATGATGATATGGCTTGTTTTGAAGGCATCTTGGAAAAATACAGGAGCAATTAAAAAAATATTTCCAAACTGTATTTGGAAAGAGAAGGGACTTGAAACTGTCCCTTTCAGTTTGCACCGTGAGAAACCAAGTTTTCTCATGTAAAAATGGCTCAAATAAATCATTAGCTGGGGCTTTGCTAATGTGACATCCTGACCAAGGTTCAAAGCTGCATGAAAAGTTGGTGTTATCAGGAATCCTGTTTTACTTCAAATTACAGAGTCTCGAGCTAGTAGAAAACGTAGTGTGCTATGAGGAAAAGTTGTATTTGCTTTAGGAGAGAGTTTGTTTCCATGTAGAGCTAATTTGGAGGTGATACAGCACAGGGTGGAAAAGATAGTGGGATGTCAGCCCATTTCCTCCTTTCCTGGGGGGAAATATGCTGTGAAACATCACTGCTGGGGCACTAGTAAATCCATGCAAATTGGAAAGGAGGAATTTTATCATTTCTCCTGGTTCTCTGCTCACCTTCTGTCTCTGCAAGTGTTCAGATGTGGCCTGCTAGAAAACACAGACTGATCAAAAACCAAGTTGTTTGAGATGGGATTTTGTTTTTGTACCTGTGGTTTTCCCAGTGCTGGGCTGAGGGAAAGGAAACACTGTCTTATTTGGAACAGTTTATTTTGCCTAAAAAAGCGAATAAGCCCTACAAATGCAATTACTATTACATGCACAACTGCACCCATATTGAAGCATGTGCCTGGCTGAGCAGGATGCCACTCTAACCACCTCAGGCAAGTAAAAGCAGTGAACTTCTAGCATAGGCAAACCCTTAAATTGGATTGTCTGATCCATGAAATGCTAGTGCTCTGTCTAAAATTTCCCTTAAAAGCCTTAAAGCCCCGGACAAGTTTCATCGGGGTCTTAACAATGCGGTGGCAGCGGATTAATTTTTAAACCACAGTTAAGGTTTCCTGACTTTTCTGGAAATCTGAGGGGTTTTTTTCTGTGTTCATGCTGTCCTGTCAGTAATTGAACCTTTAGACCATGGATATTTCTCTTCCCATGAAAATGTAATGGAAATAGGATGCTTAAACCAAAGTTCACACTTGTAAATTTCTTGTCCTTAGTTGGACAGCTTATGGCTGGGTGTACTCTTCCTCCCTCCCTAGAGCTTCCTCCTCCTCCTTCCATGCTGCTGACTTGAATATGCATGTCCTATTATATATGTTGGACTAAACATAGGGACAAAGTGTCTAATGAAGATATTTAAATAAATTTGCTTTGAGGACTGTTTGATCGCTGCCTGGTGTCAGGCAGGACTGATTATGCCATGTAGTGCTGCATCCATTTCTATGTTTTGAGCAGTCAGTTTTCTGTCAGCACCTCTGGAATACAGCTCAAGATTCTGTTTCAACTCATTAAGATGTTTCTACATGTACCTAGTTGAGAAGATGTTGCGAAAAAGCTACCTTATTTTATACCTTTCTCAGCAGTTGGGGATTTTTTGTTGCTTTGACTTTTGGCATGAAGGAGCACTATTGTCAGAGCAGCAGGGAAAGGGAGGGTTTGTGTGTTTGGGTCTCTTAACTCAAGATAAGAGACCTGGATCCAAACAACCAAAACAGGGTGTTCTACTCATACTGCTTAGTCTTCCAGTGATGTGTCATCTTCCAGTGCTGAAATTTATGGTAAGAAAAGAGGCTGAGGTGGCAAATGCTACAAGGTTGGGAACAAATTCAAACTAGAAAACTTGCAGTACATAGTGTCACAGAGATCTCATTTTAGCACACAAAATCAGGCAAATACTTAGGATTAGGACCTGACTCAGCCTCATCTCCCTTGTAATCCTCCAAATCTTCAAGTTTTTAGGCCTTTCATTTAGCTGTAAGCAGCCTGCCTCTGTGGCTAGGCTGGTTGATGTAGGTCACTGCACAGCACTGGACTTCAGAGTGTGTGTTGTGGTCTGGACCTGTCCCTTCTGTCACATCTGAGCTCAGGCAGCAGCTTCATCTCTGCACAGTGTGGACAGGAAATACCACCCTGCCAATTCTGGGAAGCTGCTCAGGAAGTGGAAACTCTTACAGCAGATGTGGAGCTTGAGATATGAATGAAGCAAAGCTGCCTGGCATGGCTGTGGGCTTCTTTGCTGCTGTTGGCCTGCTCATGCAACACCTGACAGACCATAAATACCTGACCCTTCATCTTTGTCATCATCTGTTCATCACCACCTATTTATATCATCACTGGTGCTGTAATCTAAGAGCTGTAATTTTATACATCCCACGTGACTGTGGTGTCACCAGTGCATGAATATGGACATAGAAGCTGGAAATTCTGCCTGAGATTTTTGTGAGCAGCAGCCCATTTTAATGTCCTTTGCCAGCAAAGGGGATGATGAAGCTTTGGGAATTCTTGTGCTGGAGAATTGCAAGGTGGGAATAACATTTCCTCTGTGCATGAGGAGCAGTGATATATTCCCCACTGACTCGCTGCAAATATTTTTCTTCACATACTGAACTTGCTTTTTGAGTCAGTAGTATATTTTAATGATACATGAGTTGTGCAGTGGGTTGATTCTGGGATTTTCACTTACATGGCAGCCCAAATTTGTGTGTATTGAGGCAAGAGCCCTTGTTCTGTTGTCCTCAGTACCAGAGGCTCAGAGTTTGGCCTTAGGTGGGATAAGGCAGTAAGAAGTAATGATTTTTTTGTATCACAGATTCTGTTGTGTGGAGGGAGTTGTTCTTATGACCCTGTATGTACAGCTGTGCAAGTTTGGTCTAAATGGACCATTTCTCCAGTTATTCCTCAGGATCACAGTGACTTAAGACTCAAAGAGGGGTTTTCCTGTGACCTCCAAAAAGATCAGTATCAAGGTCATCAGACACATCTGCCTCTGACTGCCAGTGCTTAAGGCAGTTATTTTAGGCTACCTGGATCCTATCATGCTTGTATACACAGACATATGGAGGGAAACCTTCCCCATCCGTAGGAACCAGGCACCTGGCTTCTCACTGGGGCATTTGACAGAATCTGTAGAATACCAGGATCACCAGGGCAAGTTTCCAAATGGCTTATTTAGATCTAAACTGCAAGACAAACACTTTATTTCTGGGTGGCTGAGAGCCTTCCCTCCCCGTGGCCACTGCAGCAGCTGGGCTTGTGCATCATTACATGGCACCCTTGTGGGAGGACCGGGGTGCAAATTCTCAGCAAGACCCTGAGCAAGAGTGGATTTTGCACTGACAGTGGAGCTGCTCTGAGGCCAATGCTGTTATCCACAGCAGAGGGCAAAACTTTGCTGTGTAACCATCTGGCACTCCCATCAGTCACCAATAACCCTCTCCACAGGCTTGACTGCATCCTTTCTGTCCGTCTGTCTGCAGTGCTTGTGCTTGCTGTTCTTTGCCCTGCTCCTGATGCTGGCTGTTGAGCAGCACACTCCCCATGCCATGGACAGGCACCCAACTGCTTTGAGAGCTTAACTCAGGTGCTGCCTCCAAACTCCAGTTTAATTCAGTCTTTACATCTGAGAGTGGGAGGCAGCACAGTGCCCTCAGACTGTTTGTAGAAGGTGGCACCTGCACTGAGCAGTGCCAGTGGGACTCAGACTCACCTGAAGAAGGGAGCTGCCTCTTCTGTGAAGAATTCCCTGCTTGGCAACTGTGGGCATCTTGTTAGTACAAAGCAGAGATGGGATACTGGTGATGCCAAGCTGAGAGCTGAGGGGTTGGCATCTGAGAGAGAGGTTTCTGCAGATGGTGCTGTGGGGAAGGCTGAACCTGAGTTTTCCTGTCAGTGCTCTGCAAACAGTCATCGGTGATTTTTAGGTCGTGTCTGTTCTTGGTGTGCACAGTTTCCAGGAGATGAAAGCCTTCTAGTTTATGATCTTTGTAGATAAGCTTCTGTTTTCCGTTTTGCCAAAGAACAAAGGATTAGCAGAAGGGGCCAGTTGTTACCAGAACATAAAAAGGCAGGGACTGGAGTTGGCACATAGGCTGCTTTTATTATTTCTACCTATAAAAGGGATGCCATGGAGGTTATACCTGTAGGTTTCACCCTCCTATTTGCATTTGCTAGTACAGTTAATGCTTCTTGGCAAGCTTGAGAAGGGAGCCAGAGCAACAGGTGTCAGTGAGGTGCTGCTCCAGTGTGCCCTAGGCCAAGGCTCTGAGAAGGAAACTGAAAAGAGAAAACTGAGGACCCACTTTACAGCAAAGCCCTGCAAGGAGGTTGTAAATTCCTTTTTAACAAGGATTTCAGGGGAGAGGAGAAGGAAGGAGGAAACATGGCAGTTAGAAGCCTTGGTGATCTTTACCCAGGCGTTAATTTGTAGATGTTTCCTTCCTTGTGTTCTTCTGAATTACGAAACCACCAATACTTTTTCCCTTTTCCATTTCTAAGTGATGCTTATTTCCCTCCCCTGCCATATGTCCTCAGACAATGCAGTGCATGTTAGTTGTTCTGCTTGGCTTGGTGATCACTGCTTGCCTGGTCTTGCTCATCCATTCTGTTAATGGGATGTCTCTGATTATATTTGCCTGAGTAAATTATTTTACTTGTGAAATCCTATTTTATTTTGTTTCTGTTTTTCTTCCTTTTTCTTGTGCCCTAAAAATAATATGGGGGAAAAATACCAATTTATCAGTAAATCAGGCTTTTGATATATTAATTTACCCTTGAACCGATTCTTGTAATAAGATACCAAGTAATTTCCTCCAAAAGGACCAAGCTGGTTCCTGCACTGTCTGTTCTGATGCTCTGCTAGCTATAAAATCACTTCAGAGCAGCCACTTTGGGGAGTCTGGAGCTCCCAGGTGGGAGGAAAATGCCTCTGGAGTTTGCAGCATCAGTTATTGTAAAAGACTCAGTGCTGCTGTACCTGCTGATTTGGCCCAATGTGTAATCAGAACAAATATCTTTTTATTGATGTTCTTTGGAAATCTGTGTTATTCCTTTGAATTATAGCTATGTCAGTAGGCCTTTACTCTTAAACATGAACTGGACTCGCTGAGTGTGTGTTTAGCACCTGCAGGTCTGTGGTCATAATTTAACATTTGGTGTTGCCCTGAACCAGTCTCTTTGTGAAGAGGTTGTAATAGGTTTGCTGCTGCAGTTTTCATAGCTTTAAATTAAAATAAACACAAATGCAATATTCAAATATATTTTTTTCAGCTTTTAAAAAATAATGATTTATTTTCATTATCCTGTGTTTCTTTGGCTTTCAGTACATGTCTGTACTCCAACTGAGGCTGCAGCAACCAAAATACCACGGGAAAAGTCTATGATACAGTGAAGTCTACTGCAGCAATGCCTGTGAGCTTGAGCAGAGATGAGAGCTCCACTGTACTGTGTTGGCTCCTTTTCGTGTGGTTTGCTCCCACTTTTGACTTCACAAAGAAAAAAAAAAACCTTCTTTTAGATTTATGGAAAAGTAAAATTCTACCAAAGTTTTGAAGCTATTGAGTCTGTTACAGCAGTTGGGTCTCCAGAGCTATTTTTGCTTATGGTGAGAGTTCCTGAAGTGTTCTTTGTCTGCTTATAGTTTGAAAAGGCTTTGTGACCTGCCAGGGGACTCTTTGAGTGTGATCCACGTTCCTGCTGTTGTGAAGGTTTGGCAGATGAATTTAGCCAGTTCCTTTGTCTGCAGAAAACACTTCTTGTGTGAATGAAACATGGGATCCCAAGGCTGCATACAATACGGATGAGAAGCAGAGAAATGTGTTGTCTGTGAATAAATGGCAGAAGGAGAAAAGTCCTTTTTGGCAAGATGTTGAAGTGTGAGGTAAGGCATGGGGTTTACAGGGCAAAGAGAAAGAGGGTGATGAAAAGACTTGCTGGCAGGTTGCTGTCAGGGTTGCTGACATCAAGGGCTGAGTGAAGTTTCCTACCTGAGCAGAGGTCCTGTGACAGCCTCCTGAGGTTTCCTCAAATCCTGGCTGTGGGCTTGACCAGCTGGCCAGCATTAGGGATGCACATTTTCCCTGTATCTTCATAGTGTTGCCAGGCTGGTGTCACCTGCTCTGTGAACTGTGAGATGCTGATACAAGCTGGATAACACTAATGCTTTGCATTAATTTGGCCTCTTGGAGAAATCAATCCATCACACTAATTGAGTGCAGTGCTTTGGTGCCAGGTGGCTGTCTTGAGTCCAGAAAGTTGGATCACATATGGTCTGCACTGACTTCTAATAAAGAAAAGAATTAGTGCTGAACTCTCTTTATTATTTTTTTCTACATGCAGAAGTTTAAAATAATATGCTGAGCCACAGCTCCTCTGATGTGCATTCTTTGCAGTGTTTTGAATTTGGGATGGAAATTCAGGCTGTTTTATATAGTCCACATCTCACAAGAAAAGTTACATTTGTGCCAGCTGCCAGCACTAAGAACTTGCTCTGATTTCTTTGTCCACTCAACAGCTGGAGCAAAGACATCTATCCAGGTCTTTGTGCATCAGCTTCATCCTCTGTGGTGGAAGGAGCTTGGGACAGAAAGAGTAACTTTGAGCTTGGATGTTGTTAGTAGTGGTTATGAGCAGCCAGTCTGTGGGACTGAGGCCTCCCAGTGAATTGCATTGTGCTCCCACAATGGCAGTAGGAAGGTGATAATCTGAGTTTTCTTTCTGCCACTTAAACAGCTCTTTTGACAGTCTCTCTTCCCTTCTCATATTTCCTGATAATTATTTTTGTTTCTTAAAAAGTTTTTATTTGGAAAAAAGTATTGAAATTAGTTTTTACCTTTTTAGAGGAAAACTTTTTTTAAATTAAATAAAATATTGGAAAGCTGTGGCCAACTCATAGTCTGGTTTTCACCCACTTTGTTGTCAATTGTGGTGTCTGACTCCAGTGTGCCTGGGAGCAAAAATAAGCTGCGCCATCATCTTGTGCAGGTGGTGACAGGAGAGATGTTTGGATCTAACAGTCCCTGTAACCTCTTCACTATTTTATAGAGATGCTGCCTGTTGATGTATGACTTCCATGCCTTCCCCTGTGCAGTGAAAGTCGAGAAGAGCCTTCATATAATGGTGTGGGGCAACTGTGAACATATGAAAAAGTGACTTGGAGGAATCCTGTTTGTTGTGAATAACAGACCCCTAAGCCAGCCATTCCTTGGTGTGTGAAAAGCAGTCAGGCAATTGCAAGTAGCTTGATGTATTTGAAAGATGAATCACCCTTTGTGTTATTTGACCATCAGCATTTTAAACCTGACAGAAGAGTGTTGGAGCTGATTGCTTGGTCACAGCAGTTCCCGAGTAAATAAAAGCTAGGAATGTAATTTGTCTCTGCAAAGTAAAACATTTGATTAGAGGGGAATGACAAAAGAGCTTCTAAGCACGGTGGCTGCAGCCAGAATCCACTTCAAGGGCTTTCATGCTGATATGTCTAAATTACTGGATTGAGCATACTGGGACTGGGATCCAGGCTGTTGTTGTTGTTGTGCTACTGCTTTGTTTGTGACCATGTAGCTCACCCTGTATACGTTTGTGTAAAATTACTAGTGCTTCTTTATTTCCAAAAGCTGTTTGGGGGCTTGCTGTGGTTCTCCAGTGCCTGTCAGAATCAATATCAGCAAACCTGTGACTCAGTGCCATCAATACAAACTTGATCCCCAGGAGGAACACACCTTCTGTATGCTGCCACATTTCTGTGGCTGCACAAGAGCTTCTCCATGATGGAAAATCCATGGGCCAAACGAAAAGCAACAGAGTACACTTGGATTGTATAAACTAAGTGTCTGTCTCTTCAAATTCCTGTACTGCCCAGGGCTGGGGTTTTGAATGCTGGTGGTTTGGTGTGATGTTAACTCCTCCTTGAATTGCTTTTTGCTCCATCTCATAGTGGGGGAGGTGAAAACCTGCTCTCTTCTGTCTGCTTGGCAGAAAGAGAGATTTCTTATTTTTTCCAATTGCTTTCTTAATTTATCCAAACTTTTGGTGCTCATTACTTGACAGTGAGTTCCCCAACTTCAAAACTAATTGGGGCAAAAAGGTAGTTTCTTCCATTTGTTTAAACTCTTTGGAAATACAGTAGTATTATATACACAATAAATAGTAGAATTGGCCAAATGTTCCCTGTGAGCTACCTGCAAGCAGCAGCTGACTCATCCCTGCTTGATTACTTGGTTTTTGGTCTTCCTCTTGACTAAGTGGCCAGTAATACATTGCCAGATTCATACCTGGTGTTTCTGTTCTTGGGAAGGCATCACTTTGGTTGGCACCATGAGGGGGTGACAGGCTGTGTGATCACAGGTGGGGTGGAGGTCATCTCCAAGGCATCACTTCAGCAGATGAAAATATTTGACAATTGTCTTTGCTGGTCTCTACTTCTGAATAACTTCTCTGATGAGGGAATAAGCATGAGAAAAGCTCAGACTTGTAGATTTGAGATTAAATTCAACAGATTCACTCAAAGGCTGCTTGTGCTAATTGAGGACACTGCATTTCCAGGGCTTATATGAAGGCAGCTCTCCTACAGAGAGGTAGACACACTTGAAAACAATCATGTCCATTATTTTATAGCCTCTGTTGCATTGTATTTACATTCCAGGATCCTTGACCTGGATGGATAATGCCAGGCATTGCCTACAAGTGGCTATTTTAATTCCACTTGTTCTCTTACCTTTTATCTTTTTAACAGAAGTACATGAAATGGAACCACAGAAATGAGAGTTTGGAAATATTTATTACAACTGTCCTCTCAGGGTTGAATGCAAGATGATTTTCAACAGTGTGTATGCTCAGAGGCCATCCAGTCCAGTAAATGACTCGTGTTCTGAGGTACTCTAGGGAAGCTGGGGCTGCAGAATGATATATTGTGATTGACAAAGTCTTATTTGTCCTGGCTTTCTCCTGGGAGCTGAAGAAGGGGGATTACTCATTTCAGTAGTCAATGGGCAGAAGAAAATGGATGCTAACGTACAGCTGTCATTTTAAACTAGTTGAAATTAGTTTAATGCTCATGGGTGCCAGATTGTCTGACCTGAAGAGTGTCCTTCTCCATCGTGCAGCTGCTGATGTTCCTCTCTGTGGTCCTTCAGTGGGCATCCCAGGGCAACCTTAAATTTTGCATTTCTTCAGATTTATTCTGGCATTGACACCAAGCTTTCAACAATGACACCAGTTAAGCCATGGTGAGATTGGCACAAAGGGCTGTGGCAGGAGCCCTTCACAGGCACTTTTACATAAATCCATTAAAAGCCATAGGATGATCATGAACCCTGGTGTTTACTGATAATCAGGTTCTGAAATCTGTGATTTTCTAAGGCTCTGAGAGTCTTCAAGCTGTCTTCCCCCTCATTTTATATGTACTCATAATTGTTTGTCAAGGGACACATTCTTGCTCCAATTGCAGATTAGTTGCTCTTTTACAGTGAGGTTACACAAGATACTTCACACAATGAATGGCTGAAGTTAATTGTTGAATCCCAGCGCAGTCTAATTGGAGAAGCTTCAGCCAACTTATTTCACAGTGCTCATGCATCACTTCAGATGTTTCTATCTCTTGTCATTGATTTAAATGCATGAGTGAGTGCCAGTTTCTTCTAAAGGGTTTAACACGTATCTTTGGTACCTTTTTAGAAGAATATTTCTAGCAGTGACACTGTAAGTTCTATATTGCATTTTGGTTCAAGAAAATAAAATAGATTGTTGCAAGTCTTGTATGCTCATCAAATTCATTGCAGTTCTGTCTTTCCTAGCTAATGGAAATACTGTAACTTTCAACTTATCCACGTATAAGATCTGTGATTTGATGTTTGCATCTTTATTTCTAAAGTGTTAGTTTTATCTCTGCGGAGATAAAATGATCAAAATAAATACATCTCCTTATCTCAGCAGTGCAAAACCATCAGCTTAGCTTTACTGAAGAATTTTTTTGTGCTACCAATGAAATTTCATGGTTGAAGTCAGCTCTTGAAGCACGAGATCAGGAGTGACGAAGCTCAGTGTGCACACTGCAGAGCGAGATATCAGTTGCTGCCATTCCAGCTGAAGGGACTTCATGGATCTCTGGTGTGTAAAATAATTCTGGTATTGTATCACAGACTGAGTCATCTTCAGGGAGGAATGAGAGTATATTGTTTCTGACATCTTTTTTTTTCTGACAGTTTTACACTTTGACATTTCACTATCCCAACTTGTTTTCCTACTCACTGACCCAAAATATCATAATGGTCTGGTTCAAAGGCTCCAACTAGCCTCAAATTTTGTGCTCTGTTGAGCCTTCATTTCAGTTTAGTTTACTGAATTGTCAAGTATCTACCTATGGACGTTGGAGAGAGATGGAAAGACACCTTTAGAATTCTGATGATTGAGAAACCTTGATGGGGGCAGAAGGCACAATGTCATACTGCTGCCATAGCATTATTCATAAAAAAATTAAACACAACCTTTTGACCGTGAAATCTTTTTTTTTTTTCTTTAAATCTTTTTTTCTTTTTATTTTCTTTTTCTCTCTACATTTAGATATATATACTGTAGTCAAGGAGCCATTAATGGGATTTGAGGAACTGGATAAAGCTGTCTTTCCCAGGCAAAAACTTTTGAAGTTGTCAGTTTTACTGAGTTCTAGTGTCACACCTGAACTTGGAGAGGTGGACAAAGCTCTGCCCAGCCCGCACGTTGCCCCCTGAAGGAGAAGTGTCAAGGTCAGAGTAGTCAGTCCTGCAGGGCATAAATAGCTCTGCAGACAGTAGGACTGAAATATCTTTCTGTCATGGTTTTCTGTTGTTTTAATAGGTTTTTCCTATAAAAATGAGTCCTAGGTTCAAGCAGAGGCCTGCTATAGTAGAGATAGTGAAAAATTATGCCTGTCCATTGCATTTTCCCCTGAAATTCATCAGCATGAGATACTTTTGCATTTAAAATCCCTTCAGAAAACGATAAATGTGATTTGAACCACATTCTGTCAGGCCACAGTCACAAGTACAAGTTTTGAGGTGTAGAGTGGGACCACCCTATTACCCTCAATACTGCAACATGGCCCTGTGGAAAGAGCAAAAGTGAAACTTCTGTCTTTGAGAGATGTTGGAATTTGTGATGGAAGCACATGACAAATAAAAGTTGTTAGGTAGATGCAACACTTCATCATAGACCTGTACCTCACTGCCCTTACTAAATGTCTTGACTAAAAAATGCATTATTTTTTTCCAATCAAATGCAGGGACTGGGGCCCAAGAATGTGATGCTCTGTCATGGTCAGACAGCTGAGCTCAGAGTGGCAGTCTCAGCCAGCTGCAGAGTTTGCTGTAGGCCAGCCACACTCCTGGAAACCAGGCTAAGGAAAGCAGATGAGCACACACCCACAGCAATGGGGGGTGTGTCAATCAACAGCAAGCATCTCTTTTTTTGTCCTTCTGATGAAGCACAGTTTATCTCCAAGTGCTGTGGCGCAGCACAGGGTATGGAGCTCTCTCCAGAGCCCTCACAGGTGGGTGGTGGGTGAGCTCTGAGAGGGAGCTCCCCCTGCCCACCCATGGGCAGGGTCAGCCCAGCAATGGGAGACACGTGGGCAGCCAGCAAGGAATCCTTGCAGTGGTGGGAGGGAGCTTTCTCGCCTCTCAGCTCTGCTCTGCTGCTGGCAGGGAAATGTGCTTTCAAAGCACAACTTACAAAAGAGGAGCAAGAAAACAAGATGCAAATTAGAGGAGAAATAAACTTCAGAAGAGTTTCCTTTGTGAGTATGACTCAGTTGTTCAGAGGCAGACAGCGTAGCTTTGGAGGCATCAAAGGCATTTCACCATATCCTTTAATGAATTCCTTTCTTTCAGTTCCTTTGGACATTTGGGGAGGCCACAGATTTGCAAGGCATCAGAGCTCCTTGCCCAAACACCTGCCTGTTGCTGTAACTGAGGCAAATAAAATTCAGAAATCTACTTGCTGCTTTTTACCCTCTACTGGGTGTCAGTGCCTTATGGTCGTTTCTGTCTTGGTGGTGGATCTGATGAGATGCTGTAGGTGTTTGTGCCCACAGGTACAGTACAACCTGTGCAGTACACCTGCTCTGTTTTTCAGTCTCCAAATACAAACGTGGGCCCTCAGTTACACCCCCATCCCAGGAACAAGCAGTTATTTGTTTTGGCCAACAAAAATTCCCTCTGATTCTTCCAGCTTATTATTCAGGATAAAGGAATTGCTAAATGTCTCCTCCCACACGGAGTTGATAGCCCTGGGGGGTTTTCCCACATAATGCAAAATGCAAGCTCAATTGCAGGTGTCTTCCTCAGACCTCCATTATTTGTTGTTCCTGAAAAATCTTTCAGCTCTTGGAGAAAGTTTCAACTTGAAGTGCTAGAAAGGGCTTTGCCAGTCTGGTCACAGGGAGCCAGGACATTCCATAGGAGAGCTGCTCATCATAAATCAGCTTGGCCAGTGCTTTTCCTTTCAGTGTTCTGTCATTAACATGTAGACAAACTTGTGTCTGAAGCTGCTCCCAGGCCGTTCCACCCTGTAAAATGCTAAAGCTGAAAAGAAAACCCCTGAGGCAAATTCTACCAGGTGAACTTTTCCTGAGCTACCTCCTAGGGCTAATGTGGGAGGAAGAAATAGTGCAAATGCGTCTCTTGTCTACCATGAGTGCAAACCTTGAGTCCTGCTTACACAGCAGCTGTATGACTGTATGTATGTAGTTTATCTTTATTTGTCACTTGAAGGAGGCTGTTGAGAAAATTGAGGCTTTTTCAGGTTATTCCTTCAAAGACATTTGAACCAACCTGTCAACAATCTGTGTGGCAGTATAAATATAGCCAGCCCAGGAGGTAGGAGGGAAAGAAATGCTTATATTTGTCTTTCCTTCCTATTCTGCCAAAGGCTAAGTCAAAGCACCTATGAAAAGAGTCTTTAGAGCTGTGTTTTGAAAGACACTAATTCTGGTGGCCTTTATACCTTGTGTTTTCTGGAATCCCACCTTGTTTGTAGTCAGGGCTGTGGAACCCACTGAGAGAAAGTCAATATCCTTTGGGCAGCCCAGACTGAGGCAGCTTTTCCTTTTGGAAATCTGTGATGCCCAGCACTTTTGTCAGATGTTGCTGGTTACAGCACTGGCTTAAAAATAGATGGATACATTCCGTGCTCTTATTTCATTATGCCCAAACCAAGGGAAAAACCAAACCCATAATTTTTAGCAGTTGCTGTCAGAGTCCTGTGGCAGCCTGCCAGCGTCATGGCCCGTTGGTTACTGCGGACAGATGAAGAACTGGAGGAATTCCACTGACTCACACATTTTGCTTGGGTGGCCCCTGCATCTTTTTTGGCCCTGAGGCTTTGCTGCCCTCATTTTAGAAACCAGTCTAGCTCTTGAACATGCATGGATCTGAAAGATCTTAACAGAGAAGCCTGGCTTTGGAAATTGGGACATTAGAGCACAAAAAGGCAGGTTTCCTTACGCAGGCATGGGCAAGTGGCAGGGCTGGGAACAGCAGCTCCATTGCTAATTCCATGCTGTGTCTGCTGGGTCACATTCCCTTCCCTTTCTCCCTGCCCAGCAGTGCAGATTAGGCTTCCCTTCCTCCTGTGGAATGGCACCTCTGATGCTATGCATTAACATCAAGTTTAGCAGGGACGCTGACAGAGCAATAGAAGAAGGCAGGAATTTGGACAATAATTTCATTTAATCCTGCTCATCTGTCTGATTTATCTGAGGTACTTCCATGGCAGAATCAGCCCCATGTAAACAGTGTCACTCAGTGATTGCTCCCTGTGCTGTCCATAAATACCCAGTCCTGTGTTAGTGACTCTGCCCTGCAGACCTGCTGTCAGATGAGCCAGCTTTGTACATGCTTTTAAGCACTATATGTGTGTATTTTAAATGTTAGCTGTGTATTTTGGTGGCGTTAACAGCTGGAGACCATTATGGTGTGACAACACTGCTCTCCTGCACCTCGTAGGAAATTCAGTTTGGTCGACCTACATTTATCCCAGCCTCCACACGAACCTGCTCTGTAATCTCTCGCTTCTGCTGCTGCAAATCTGAAGCACTGAATCAGGAAACAGAGGCTCGCCAAAATTGTTAAATAAGCAGAGGCCGCATTGTTTGGTGACTGCCACTGTGTTTCCTTGCTCACATGGTCCTGGAATGTGTCTCCTGATAGGGGGAAGGGAGCATTTGTGAATGTAGTTCTCAGAATGAGTCATTATGGTAATTTTTTTTTTTTTTTGTGAGTTAGGATTTCATGTTTCTGAAATATTGAGTTAGGACCAGGCAAAAATCCTGATATAACAGCTGGTACTTGGAGAGAGGTCTGATACACATGTGATGTGTGAGCAAGGTAAAAAGCATCCTTTTAGGGAAGACTATTTTTAGAAGTTACAAATCCTCCCTCTTCTATGCACTGTCCTATTTTTAACCAGGAGTGCTTCTGAGCTCTCAGCCCTGCTCCCAGCTGTGATCTACAGGAGCCTTCTGTACAACATCACTTTGTTAAGAGCTTGTTGCCTGTTATGGAACACGAATGTTGTGGTAATTGCTCTGTGTTAACCACTGACAAAATGGCTACACATTAGTTTCGTCTTTCTTTTAATATCCTTTCGTACAGATCTTGGAGGAGGTGGCCAACCTGTGAGCAGTGAGCAGATTTGGATTAGCAGGTAGTTAGCACAGAGCAGCTTGGCTGGAGCTGAGCGATGTTTGCAGAGGAATAGAAAGGAGCAGATGCTACACAACCCTCCCCTGCTCCTTCCCTACCTTTAAGAGCTTTCAGCCTCAGAAGCAGCCCTGGCACTTCTGCTTTTTAGACCCAGGAAGGAGCATCCCACAGACTATAAGGGCAAGTTTTTGGTAAGCAGTGAAGTATGGGACAGGACAGCCCATGGGCATGAAAAGTTGCAGTGACAAGTGATGCAAGTTCCTTCACTGTTGGCAAAGGAAGGAAGGCAGAGACTGGCAAAACCCATCCAAGCTGTAGAAAGATTTCTGACCAAAAAGGGGAGCTTTTTGTACATAATGACTCCTTTTACACATACGAGTCACAGCACAATGATGCACATTTTTGCAGGCAGGCAGATGTTGCCTGTTGAGAATTGGGTCAGAAAAGGTTGCATCTGTAATGAATGTGTGATTAGTAATTACCCTGAATCAGGTCTGTGTGAAGAACTTTCTGGTTTCCTGCAAGTCCCTGTCCCCTGGTGCTACTGAATCCTGCTTGTAAGCTCTTGGAAGTCTGGCTAACACTGCAAGTGTGACATAGTGAGCATCTCTGTAGTGTTGGGATCTGAAGAGATGGGATGAACACAGAGCAGGGTGTGATATAGGGGCAGGTGAACAGGGTGTGTAAGAGTTGTGTGTCAGGAGGTGCAGAAGGATGAAAGGAGTTTTGCTAAAAGCAAGAGAGGGAGGATGTAAGATAATGATCCTCTAAAGGCAGCTTTTAAATTTGCACTCTTTCAGGTGTGAGCAAGAACTGCCCATCAGTCCATGATGCCCCATCAGTGTTGATGCTGTTCTGCTCTTCCTAATATGTTTGGTGTCCCTCCTTCATCTGGACTGGATCTCTCCTTCTTGTCCCCCCTGCCCCTTCTCTTGGTTTTGCACAGATAAATTGCATCCACACTTTGCTGAAGAAGAGCTGGGATACCCACCCCAGCATGGATGAATTTCTCAAATCCGATTTCACTTTTAGGTCCTCTGTGTGAAATTGTCCTCAAGAGAAATTCTCTGAGGATAAAATGGCTGTAAAAAACTTCCAAATGGCATACTAGGAAAAGAAAAAAAGAGTGTTTCTGAGGGTGATAATGCCAAAGTGTTATGCTTTTTTCTGCTCCATTCACTTCTGCTTTTCCGTTGCGGCGCGGCCTGGGAATACAATATGCTGCTCTGTGATGGCAGAGGCTGTTCTTGCAGTGTTTCCATCACTTTCAGAAATAGGAAGAACAAGATGTACCATGAAGAAGATTATTTTTGTGAGACTTCAATCCAGCTTTGCAATTCCAAGTGCTTCAAATCTACGTCTGATCTTTGGCATGTTTGCATATATCAAGCAAGCTTTGAGGCTCTGCCCATTGCTGGCTGTGCAATCTTGCACCCAGTTTCCCACCTTCTTGTTCTAAAGGTATTTTGCTCCTGACTTCCACCAGGAAGTTTGGCTTGGCAGTGTCCACTTAAATTGGTGTATAAGGTGGCCTTGAGACATCCTCCTCTGGAGGGACAATGGCACTTTTTTTGGAGCTAGAAGGCTGAGTGTGGAGCCTGTGGGAAAATTCAGGCATTGCTAGAGGGTGGTTTGTGTTTCAGGTGGACTGATTTGCCTCTGAGCATGTTTCTTAGTCCTTGGAGGATGGACTGTTTATGGATGCATCATTTACATGCCTAAACAGGGGATGCTGGAGAGAGGTAGCAGATATTTGACCAATTCTTGGGTTAGTTATGCTGGTGAATTCAAAGCAGACAAGTTCTGTTCAGCAGCAGTAATTACAGAAGTGTTGTGGAATTCTTTGTTTCAAAGTCTCTGAGAATGAGGTTTCTGTATAGTGGTATCATCCCTCAGGAGCTGTGGCTGTTGTCCTTTGCATGGAACTCCCACGTTAGATGCATTTCAGTGACACCTCAGCAGAGATGCAGACTTGACATGTTGGGGAAGGTGGCCTCTTCCTTTTGATTGTGAATTATCTGCCTTTAATATAGTTCAGGCACACAAAGCTTTATTTTTAGATACTGATTCCTTTTTGTAATTGGATATAATGGCTGAAATAGCTCTTCTTCAGTGACCCAGTTCTCATCAGGAGTCATGCTGACACCAAAAGAAATGTTCTGATCCTCCTTTGTGTTCCTGTATTCCTATTTCTAAAAGTCTGGGCTGAACAGACACGTGAGCATTGTCCAAAAGCTGCAGTGCTCCAAGGAGCTGGAGCCACATCTCTTGGGCTGCTTCTGCTGTGCCAGGCCAAGGCAAGAGCAGAGCCTTGACCCAGCCTTGGCAGCCCAAGTGCATGGTCATTGTCGTCATCATCATCCTCCTCATCAGAGATGGCCTTCAGTGCTCCCCTCCAAGCAAAGCATTGTTTCTACTGCCCAGCTGCATTGTGCTAATATTCTCCTTAATTAAAGTATTGCAAAACTCATGACTCAAAGATGAAGTCTAAGAAGGAGTTTGTCAGCTCTAATGTTTTCTGACTCTGTCTGGTGACCTAATCTGTAAGTAGGAACCTGGCCTCCTTGGTTATAAAACGTTGCAAATAATGATGCCAGGAGCTAAGCTTTATCAGCCGCCTCTTCTTAAAAAAGATTTGTTGTATAATGGTGTGTCAGGTGTTCTTTTGCTGTGATTTAAGGGTCTGGGTCTGCTTGTTGATTTAAATATTTTCCAAGAGCATTATAAACCTGGATATTGGGTCAAATTTCTGGCTTGGAAACCATAATGGTTCAGTAACTCACAGGCTCTTTATAATAAAAGCCCTCAGGAGAAGAGACGTGCCAGGGTGCAGTGAAATATATGCTGTGTTCACAAAGATGGCAGCAGCTGCATCAGATGATTAATATTTTGTACATCCTGACAGTGAAATGCAGGATTTGGCTGAAGGATCCAGGTATTGTTGTGTCACAACCATATTTTATTACATTTTAAGCTACAGCCACTGAAACGGCACCGTTGCTTCCACATGATAAATAATGGAAATAAAAGCTGATTAAATAACAGCCCTCCAAGAGGGGAGAAGCCACTAGGAGCTGGTTTGCTTTGTCTTGGCCTTCTTTTTTCTTGAGGCAGTTTATAGTGCATGGTAAAACGTTCCCTGGGAACTGAATTATATAACTTTTAGCACTGTTAATGTGTGATGAAATGAACGCTCAGCCATTCAATTAACACTGTGCTATTACTTACACTGATAGACACAGACATATTAATGACGTCTGCATTGATAGGGGTTGACCATAAAAATACTGTCATTGTCAGCAGTAGGAATTGCAGGGTGGAGGTGCAGAGGAGTCAACATAAGATAAAATTAAATCCTGGTGGTGCCGGTGCATTCCCTTCTTGCCAGGGAACCTGCTCCACATTCACGGTTTTGCCAGCAGAATAAACCTTGGATGGAAACTTTCTGTGTTGCTGAGTAGCTACTTCAGCAACTACCGAGTTTTTCTGTTTGGTTTTTTTTTCCTTTTGTTTTTTATAAAGGAGGGGTCAAAGCCACCATCAGTCCAATGGTCCATCTCTAAAGGCTCCACTGCTCAGACTTCAGAGAAAGCACAGGGAGAGCTTGATGTTTGTGTTAGAGAAACCAGGAGCTGAACAGATAAAATCTTTGATTCAGCAGGATAAGTGGGAAGAGAACTCAAATTGCCTGTTCCTCTCCAAATTTCTATATATGTCAGGAAAGAAGAATGAGGTCTGTGGTAAATACCCATGGAATAACTTGACCCTGATATTTGGTTCCCTAGAACACACAAGGGTTTAAGAGCAGTTTCAGTTAAGTAACCTTTGCAGATTTTTCATTTAACATTAAATTCTAATACAAATTTTGTCATGTCTTCAAGTTCCATCTTCCTGAGAACAAGGAGCAAATTGTCCTTCTGCAGCTAAGTACAAAATCCCAACACCACAGACATGAGAAACCATCACAAAGGTCTTGTATGGCACAAAGTAATGTGCTCCCAGTGGCTGGGTGGTTGTGCTGGCTGAAATCACAAGTGCTTGGCAGATGGAGCAGCTCTGAAACAGCTTTAAAAAAACATAGCAGCAGCACCAGGAGATGAACAAAAGGTAGGCTCCCTCCAAACTCCCCATTGCATGTGTTGTGTTTGCATAGCTCCCACCAGCAGTTTATGTTAGCAGATTTATGGAGCTGGCTTAGATTTATGGCAGGGAAACAGAGCATGTGAGTCCCAGAGGACAGCATCAGTTCCTGCCCCTGAGCAAAGTCCTGCCCTTATCAGCAAGCCCTGAGCCAGGTGCTGGGCTGCAGAGAGCTCATGGGGGCCCAGCTGCTGTTCGTGACCCCTTCCAACAAGAGCTTGGTGTGCTCCTGTCCAAGCCCTGCTGAGTTACCTGAGCTACTTGGGGTGCATCCCAGTGGGAGGATCCATTCCTGCCAGGGATTGCAGTGCTCCTCTTGCAGCCTCACCTGCCCATGATCCTTGACGCCTTATAAAACTCTGTGGTTTTGTTGAGGCTTTTTTTTTTTTCCTTTTACTTTCTTTTGAAAGTATTGTAAAACAAGAAAAAAGGAGGGGCTTGCAAGACAGGGTGAGTTAGCTTAATGTCCTAAGTGCTGGCTTTCATCCCCTCTGATCTGTTGAGCTAGGTGATATTTTATCTGTTGATTATTGGGCTGGCCCCAAAGCAGCACTTTGCACCTATTAGTGGTTTCTGTTGATATCCATCACCTCAAGTTTCACTGGTTAGGTATTTTAACCCATGCAGTGCATGGTTGTTCACCACAGTGCTTTTCTCACCAGAGCAGCACCAAGTGCCCACCCCATAAACCAAAGACACTGGGAAGCCAGTAACCAGCAGTTCAGACACCTTCCCCATGTGCATTGATCACCTCTCTGTTTGAGGACTGGGCTTAAAAAACAGCATTCAGATACCTTAGGCTTTGCAGGAGGTTGGGTGTATACCTGCTGTCCTGCTAAGTGTTGGCTCTGCAGTGTTGGAGATGGATCAAGGAGCATTCCAGCTGATTGTGTCCCTTTGCATTGCATTGGTTTTAATGCTTACAGCTTTGCCAGCTTTCAGAGCTTGACCCGAGGCTTTCCATGCAGAGTGTGTACCTCAGGGGGAGATTTAAGGAAGAAACACAATTTTCAGTGCAAACATCTGTGGCTCAGTGGTTTTGGTTGAACACATGTTATTTTACCATGTTCAAACAGAAATATAATTCTTACAGTTGTCAGGTACTCCCAAGCCTTGCAGTCTGGGGAGAGAGTTTTGTCACCTTGGAAGAGCATTATTGAATCACTTAAGTGTGCTGAACTTTATGGTCTGAAAGACTTTATTTTGTGATGAACTTCTGAATGATTTTATATTTTATGTGCTTGCTGAGGGTCTGAGTAATGCATCTTATCCAGGAGCTTCATCTGTGATAGGCATGCACATGCCATGGCTGTGGAAGCTAATGTTTCTTGTTCTTAGTCTTTCCACTCATTTCTTGATGGCTTAGGGACCAGGAGCTGAGTCAAAACCCCATTCATGTCCTTCTACAATTCCGTTAGTTTGTAGTTTGCATTTCAACCTAGAAAGAACTTTTCTTTCAGATCTTGTTCATGGTAGGATCAACACTTTGGAGTGCTGATTTTTGAACCCAAACTTGTCTTACTTAATATCAGGTTTGCCTGATATAACCTAGTTCTGACTCAGCTACATCGTTTTGTGTTTTTTGTTGCTAAGAACAGAGAAAGGTGAATTATTTGGGGTTTTACCTGGTAAAATAATGAACTGTAAGCTGACATGTTTGTCTGGACATTGTCTCTGCCATACTGTATTTTTTCTTCCAGTACCACCCTGGCATCATGCCCATGTAATTAAGTCAAAACGAGTAAGCAACACGTGCTTTGACTGAGCCATGTGGCTCCCTATTGTATGTGTTACAATGGAGCTCCTCAGAACATGCGGGTTAATTAACATCTTTTAGGGACCTGCATAATAGATAATGGTGCACAGGGCTTTTAACGTGTTGGGCTCTAATCAGTTTATTAGAAGATAGATGAAGACAACACAGCAGGGCTGTATTATTCTTGCCTCTAGCCTTGGAAATTAAATTGCATAGCATTTATTTGAAATTAACTAAATGTGATCTGTTTAAAAATGTACTAGGACCCATTTTGTTCAGGTCTATACTTTACTTGTTTGTTTGTTTTCCCTGTTTCTGGAGGAGAAAGACAACTATGTTCAGCCCTTCCAGCGCAGTGTAGCACTCACCAGTATTGCTTTTGAAAAGTCCCCCTTAGCTTAATTAACAATACAGTCTGTACCCAGGCAGCACTAATTAATCACTTGCAAATGGCAGCTTTGAAGATGGCAGTGGCGACTACTGTTAGCAATCTGCAATCAGCTTTTGCTGCCCACACCACAGGGATGGCCCAGAGTAGCCGTGAGGAAGCAGCAGGATTTTTGCTCTTTTTCTTTTTGTAATGTCAGAGGTGAAGCTCCTGCTTTGTTCTGTACTTACAGATCTCTGTCTCCACAGGGCAGAATCCAGTGGTGGAAAAGACAGGCTCTGACGGTTTGACACTCTTGCATGCTGATGAGTGAATCTCCTTTTCTCTTTCTTCTACTACCTTGCACAAACCAGGCTGTCACACTGCCTGCTCTCCCACATCTGTAGAGCATTTCACTACCAGATGGAGATACCTGAGCACTGACCCACATCACCTGTCATTTTAGGACAGAGGCTGCTCTGCAATGTGACAGGTAGCTGAACTGCCTTTAAACTTTCCTGATGCAAGCCAGGACTCACAAGCTGAGAATCAGGTTTTTACTTTCATGGCTTAGGTTGCTTTGGAGATCAGTTCTCTGACCCTTGGCAGGCTGCAAGTGCAGGGATACAAGTGCTGGCAGGCTGGAAGCCAGCTGGAGTGACTGTGCTCTAGTCAAAACTTTGTCACAGCCCTGTCTGTGGTGGCAGTCCTGAACTTGTGCCTTTGTCACCCCATCACTGAGTTGACTTGCAGAACCTGTGAAGTACGTGGTGGTACCCAATGTGTCCTCATTTACAGTGGCAGCACTGAAACATGAATCTTTATACTCCTGAGGATAAGAAGAGAAAGTGCTTTCCCTGCAGTTCTTTGAAGGGCTTTACTAGCTGACAGTCCTTTTTTAGGCCTTTTTTTATTGGTACAGAGCCTCTGTGCTTACCCCCTTTCCCTCACCCTGCTGACGCCTTAGACAGTGAGCTCAAAGCTTCTGCTCAAAACCCTGGTGACTGCTGGCTTTATGCAGCAGCCTCCATTCTTGAAGGGTTTTAATGGGTTGAGTGGAAGTGGGATGCCTTGGTCATGGCAGTGGGATGAAACAGGAGCTTTCATCCAGGAGAGAGAGAGAGAAAAGCATGGCTGAAGACTAAGGAATCTGTGTGATGGGGGCAGATGGACCCTCAGCTTGGCTGCTGCTTTCATGTCTTTGTAAGTAGAGGGAAGATAATAGCACAGCACCTTCCCCACAGGAAGATAAAGATGACAGTAGGATGGTACCCAGCACAAACTGTGTGAGATATTTGGTGATGGACTGCTGGGAAGATCCCAGAAGTCTTGGCTTGTATTGTCTCCTCTGCTGTTGGCCAGCAGTAGAAAGCGATGTAGGTATTTTGCTCTCAGTTTGTTCTTTCTTCAGAAGAGAGAAAGGCAATATTTTGACCTATTTTTTCCCAAAATAATCTGACATCAAGGACTGTGGAATGTGAAGTCTCTGAAATGAGTGTAGTTACTAAACAGCGGCCAGAGAGATGTGACCCTTCTAGCCTCTGCTGTGTCAGTTGCAGTTTATTTCTCTAGCTGGTATTTAGGAGATGCTGACCCTTGATCCCAGCAGGCAGAGTTGCTCCTCTGATCCGTCCCTAAACCAAAATGAGCCAGGTGACTGAGCATATGAGCAGGTCTTTGCTAATCTGGCTCCTCTTGACTGGAAGGAGGTAGGATGCCTTTGCACTGATGGCTCGGCCAGCTGCCCTTGCTGCTAGCAAAAGACATAATGAGAAGTAAAAAAGAGGTCATGGCTGCACTTGAAAGGGAGTATATATCTGTGGCTTAAGCCTTGGAGCAGCATTTGTTACTGCTGTTGGGCAGACCTGGTGGTGTAGGGAAGGGAGAACCACCCACCAAACTGTTCTTAAATAGTCTGGGGAGTTTCACTGCGACTCGTCCGCTGTAAATACGGCTCCAGGTAGCTGCAAGCAGAATGTGATGGAACTGTCTGCTCTCTTCTTTATTCATGCCAGCTCTAATTTTTCTTACAATGACAGGTAAAGGGAGAGGAATTTGCATTGCCTCTGCCCACAAAGATTACAAGGAGCCAACAGGCAGCGCAGAGTCACTTTTCAGAAATGACAGTGCCCTGTTCACATATATTAACTTCTTTTGCCTTCTGCCTCTGGATTATTCATGAGCCAGACAGTATGCTGCCTAAATACCAATAGTGAGTAATGAGGATTAAGTGTTACCTCTAATTCCATCGTTATGAATATTTCAGAACTTCCTGTTCAGGCTTAACTGCTATTTTGGTGCAAAAAAGGCAGGTCTTGGGAATTGAGCTGCTGCTGGCCGTGACATCACAGCGCTGTGATTTGGGTCTGGCGTGACACATATTCCAGAGAGCTAAGCTCAGTCAAGCCTCTTATGTAGATGTGTCTGAGAACCTCTGTGGAGAGAGAAGCACTTGTTAGTGAAAGGGGTAGATTTCTAGTGTGTAACAAATGTGATTTTTCTCACTGCTCTGCTACTGTTTTTTTTTTTCCCCCACGGTTTGCTCTCTGAGCAATAAAATTCAGACCCTAAGCCACCATATGAGTTAGGGAGAAGTTTGGAAACCTTTGGCTTGGTTCCAGTTCAGGAATAGACACTTGTAAAATCTGGGATCAGGACAGGGAGTGGTGCAGGTACTTCCCTGGTAAGGGAAACAATTGAAATGTGGTCTCCTGGAGGCAAACAGGGAGTAGTATTCTAACATCTGGGCTAATAATGGTTAAGTGGCATCTTCATCTTTGGCAGGTTATAAAAAACGTAGTCCTCACTGTGAATTTTTTCTGGGACTGCTGAGTGAGCAACATCCAAGAGGTTTGAAAGTAGAGTTGCTCAGTCTGGAGAATTTTTCAGGTCTCATAATCACCCATGATAAAAGCTGTGAAAACAGTGAAACAAAAGCAATCTCCACCATGCAAAGGGATGGACTTTCTGTGCTCATCTCAAGGGCAGGTGAGGAGATCTGTATGTTTTGTATCTGGGACGTGCAGCATGGCTCTCATCAAGCTCATTTTCCCCCTTTCAAACACGTTAAAACCTCTCTTCAGCTCCAGCACTTCTGTGCAAACCCATAGTTGCTTCAAATGCCGCTATTAAAGGGCCATAAAGGTTTGTGGAATGGCTTGTCTCCTCTGTGTACCAAGAAGTGACCTGGTTTCCTGCATATTATCTTTTCTTGCTGTGACACGACCACAGGCGCTTTCCTCTGTGAGCTGTGGAGGAGGAGGAGTGGCACAAAGTGGTGGTTTGGGGGACGGGGCTCTGTTCACTGCCTGCCATGGCCAGATGGGGAGGTTGCAGCACATTTCTTACCCAGCAGTGTGCAGAAAGCAGGGTCAGTGCTAGAGAGCACTCAAAAGGCAGGATTAAACACACTGTTTGCAGTAGTGCCTGTGTAGTGTTGTCACTTCAGGGTGGATGAAGGATCCTTTATAAACAGTATCATAGATCTCTGTGTCCCCAGAAGGGTTTTCAAATTTCAGTCTCTGTCAGTCAGCATCTCTTTTTGTATTACAGCTGCTACTGAAAGGAATAGTGGTTTTCACATGCAACATCAAGTATGTTTTTTCCCTGTCTTCATTTTCTCCCCTTGTTCACTAGTTCAGTATTCACAATGAGCATGAATGCTCAGTTCTGCATAGTAGAATTGTACATCTGAACACCTGAAAATAATCCCCCTGCAAAAGCCAGGAAGATCAGTCCTACATTGACTGTGATGGCAAAGTAGATGTGACCCAACAGCTTTGCCATAATACTGCAGAGCAGTGATACACTTACTGAAGTCATGAACTAGATGGATTCTACTTAGACTGTGAAAGTTGCATATTTCCTAACTGTCCTTCATGGCACACACTTCAATTACCATTCTGAATGGTTACTGTCCCCTATTAGTAGTACGTGCTTAATGGTCATTAAGTGTCAAAGAAAACTTTTATCTTTCCTAAGTGGAAAGCTGTAATCATTTGCCTGAAGGCTTCAGTTAGTCACTGGAGATGAAAACACTCTATGACTTCAGTGCCCAGGTAATTTCCTTTAAACAAATGCCCTGCTACGGTCTTGTGCATGGTCTTGCTAAGATGCAGTGATTAGAACTTTCTGCTATAACCTCCATATTTAAGGATGTTCATAAAGGTCCCTTCCAGGTCAGAAACCCCCTTGTGATCCTTGCACCTTACTGCTGGGAAAGCAAGACACATCAGGTTTGCAGAGGGAACCTTGCAGGGTGATTGCTGAGTTGTGTCTGCTGGACACTTCTCACTGGGGCAAGTGTTTTGTAAGGTAAATTCACTCAAATTGAAGTGTTTTGCTTCAAATTGATCCAAATATTCAACAGAAGATTGTCAATGTTATGTATTTGAGTGGAGACAAAAGATCTCTTTATATAATGTAGTACTGAGATGAAACAAACTCTAGGTAGTTATTTTTCCCCTCTATCAACACATAATATTTCAATAATTTTAGTGAAGTGTCTTGGGAATGTTTCTTTTGGCAAAATAAATCACGAGGGCTGATGATCTGTCTCAACTTTGGAGTAAAGGAATTATTTTCTCAGGGGTGGAAAAATCTTTTCTTTTTACTGTGCTACTTTGCCAAATCTTCCACAGAATCATCTAAGCCTCTAAAGCTGTGAGTGGTGGTGTGCTTTTCTTCTCTTGGCAACTCCTTGTGTTCTGAGGAACCTCCAAGGTGTCTGTAGATGTTTATCTCCTTATTAAATCATGGATTTGATCAGGTAAAGGGAAAAAGTAAAGAGAAGAATTAACTTCAGATGCTTTTAGAGTTGAGAAAAGGAGCAAAACCTGAGTAATGTGAAAAACTAAGTCCCCTTCTCCTCCCCACGGTTCAGGTTACACTGGCAGGCCAGAGCAGGGAGCTTTCTGGCAGACATATGCCTGCTTTGTGAGGCAAAAATCATCACAATAAATGCAGAGTGCCTTCTGTGTGTCTGCTCTGGATCCTTATAAACACAGTGCTGGCTTTATTGCTAAAAACCTCTGGGAAATGATAAAAGAATAGAGTGAAAGTGAAGGTAGAATATTCCCCTGAGATGGTAATTCCATTGGTGAGGCTTTATTTAAAAAATAAGTTAGTAGTTTTCCTGTATCTCCTGCGGGATCCAGATTTGGTGGCATATGACAAGAGTTTCACATTAATTTTTATCAAGATCCTGTGGGTAGCTTTATTAAGATCTACTCAGAGGGAAGCTGCAAACCAGCCCTGGCAGCCTGCAGCTGCAGCCTGAGAGGTTGGGAGGGATGCCATGGACAGCCAGGCTGGAGCAATCCTGATGGCTTTGAAGAAGTGAGAGAGTTGTCAACGAGCTTGATAGACCCTGGGCAATACATACTCATGGATGCCATACTGCCATTTAAGTGGGCCTAAATCAGGATTAATGGGGATTTTTCTTGAGTTTTAGATGCTATGCTGGACATCAGCAATGTTGTCAATCATGTTTCCTTTGAAATTTGGTACCTGTGAAGAATAGAAATTCCTGTTGAGTGTAATTGTGATTCCTCACTTCAGGACTGCTGCTTTGAGAAGGTGCCAGGCACCTGTGTCCGTTGTGCCTGTGATGTGTGCCAAGCCCTTGACTTCTTTCTGTGCTCAATGAGTGAAAATAAAATAAGGACTTGATTATTAAAAGGAGAAGGACATACACTTCAGTGGGTGACTGCACAAACTATGAGAAGGGATCCATCACAACAGATTTTAAAGTATCTAATGTGCAATCTGGGCATTTCTGGATACCAACTAAGGAGAGAAGAAGCAGATTAGGATCCTTATTCCCTAAAGCCCTGGGAATATCCTTGGTCGTATGCCTTAGCTTCTTGGTGCCTCAATCTTCTTTCCTCTGAGGTTTAATGAAGAAAATACCTGATGTGGGTGATATGCAGTGGCAGGATTCTCTTACTTCCCTTCAGCAAGAAACAGTGTGACTTGTCCTATTGCAAGGCTTGATCCTCATGGGCCACTAAACCATCATTTCTTTTTTTTTTTTTTTTGGTAAAAATTTGAAGGCAGAAATTAAAAGGTGAAGGAAATTAGAGGTTTTCTTCTGACTAAAAGACCAGTTTTCCTGCCAGGATGAACTTGCTACATCCTACCAACCCACAGACAAACTTCTGTGCTTTCATATCTCTCTGTGATACCCCATAATAAGCATCTACAATACCTATAAATACAGACAACATTTGTGGCCAAGCTGTTGCTACTTTGGATCTATCACAGAGCTATTCCAGGACCACATATTCATGCCAGTCATAACAATTTAGTGTGTTTAAGACCCCTGCTCTCAGTCAAATGGGAATGAGCCCATGAAGCTGGTGTTTTGTTGGGTGGAGGCAGTCAGAAAGTGTCTGTACATCTGTAGAAACCCAAGGCTTTCAAGCCTCCCATCCCCCCAGAGTTGGCTAAAACACAAGAAAAAAAATGGGAGCCTGGTATTTGTTGAGTGAAAAAGACCCCAGATATTTACAAGGAGTTTTGTTTCTATCTTTAGGTATCATTAGCATTGGGTTGCTCATATATCACAGCTGCTCTATCCCAGCTGATGTGGGAACTGTGGGGACCAAGCAAGTCCCCACTCAGAAACTGGTCCCCACTCATGTACTGTGTACAAAATCTTTATGGTTTCTCTACAGCCTTCCAAATTTCTGTCTTTGTTGCTTATGGTATTTCCCTGTTTTCCTTTCAAGCCTCCCTCTCCCTGAAGCCAGCCTGGAAACATAACCAGAAAGGGTGGTTCTTGCAATGGGTTTCCACAGCACATTAATAACTAATCAAGGCTGGAATCATAGCAGGTGGTTGAAAAGGGCCTTTTGGTCATCATTTGGAGCTCTGGCAGGAAGCCTGCCCTGGAAAATGTAATTACTGTCCAAAAGAATGCGACAAACTCGGCCAAAAATAATGAAAGTAGATCATCATCCAAAGCCACACCAGCTGAAACATGTGGCAGTTTGGGAGGGCTGGCCAAGAGCGTCCCTGCCTCCCTCTGCCTGCAGGGAAACAGGGCAGGCTGTGAAACCTTTTGAGGGCAAAGTGTCTGAGAGATCCCTGGTTTTGTTAGCTCTTTGTTGTTCATCTGTAGGTCATTTTTATATTTGAATCTGTATCACACACTCTGAGAATTCATCACATAGAAGAGACAGTGGTTTTTTCGACCCCAAATAAAATAACATGATCCAATTTGAATTTCCGGGGAGAATTTTCAACATCCTGTTTTTTGGGTTTTTTTTTTCTCCCAAAAATTAAAGTAAGGATAAGCAGTCACAATCTCATAGAGCCTCCTGGCTTCATCCACTGCATTTTTCCAGGGGTGCACTGGTCCATCAAAGGCTTTTTGACCAATTCCACGTACCAGGACTTTGCAGTAGAGATAAACCTTCTGAAATGATGATAAAAGAGACAGCTCTGTTTGCTGGTTTGGAGATTGCTGTTTCCAGCTTCCTGTCACAGACTCTCTAGGATTCCTCCCTGCAGCATTTTTTTTAGCTGGATTATTTTAAAAGTATGAGTATCTTAACTTGGATTACTTCACAGGATTGAGCTTGGAAATGGCAGCACTGGCAGTTCAGCTGGCAGGATGTGCAGCATGTGGGTGCTAACAAGTTCTATAAACCTCTGAGTCCAGCTCAGATCCAGCCAGAATAGCATGGTTGTCTGAAACTAGTTTCATTTTCTGAGCAGTTCGTTTGCCTGTGCAGTCCTAAGGGTTAACATCTTCGAGGAGGTGATTGCTGGATTGAGGTAATAAACAGCCAGAGAAATGAGAGAGTTGACATGAATTCATTAATAGAGCCACACTGAAGATGAGCAGGAGTGACAGCACCAAAATGACTCTTAGAAATACTACTCAGATACTTGCACTTACTTGGTTAATTGCAACCCCATTTTTGTCTAACCAGGATGTAGGGATGCTTACAGAGAAAAGACACTTGAAGCCAAAGATTAGGGAATTAAGAAGCTTGTATTTATTTAAAAATTAGAACTTTTTTTTTAAACCAAGCCAACAAACTAACAAAAGGCAGAACAAATCCACACCTTCAACCTCTTGAAAACATAAAGCCCATCAAAAAGTAGCAAATTCAGAGGTGGACGTCTCTGAACAAAGTGGAAATCAGGTATTTATCACTAAAGCCATTACTCCCAGAAGAGTGACCTTGCAGAGTCACACCATCTCCTGAAAGGTCATTGAGGAGGAATAATAGGAATAATTTTGAATAATCTGTTTTAGTAATAAGAGGCCATCATGGACCTTCCTATGTTCATCCTACTTGGCCAGCTAGAGTTGCTTCCCTAAGACAAGGGTGACCTCCTATGGACCACCCTTAACTGGGCCATCCTGATGTGATTGATTTTAGATGGGATATTCAGCAGCTTTTAATTCACTTCTCAATCTAAACAGCAATTCCAAGTCTACTGTGGGAGAACTGCTGTCTTCTCCCAGAGCCTCCATCCTGCCCCTTTCCTGGAGGGCTGGAAAAGGACCTTGTTTCATCTTTCAGCTGTGGCTGTGGCTGCTTAATTAAGGGAGACAAGCCCATAATGATAGCAGCAGCTGTTCTCTCCCCTGGGCAGAAAGAGCCTCTTCAGGGACAGGGTCCTCCTTGGCACAAAAGAAAATATTCTTATGAAAGCAGCACTGAAGAGGCTGGCAGCTCCCCACGGCTTCTGACTTTGTAAGAAACCTCAGGAAAACACCCATGTGGCCTGTAGTTATGGCAAGAGGAGGGAGGGCTGTTCACAAGGGATGAAATGCTGAATAACAGTCTCTCAGAGCATAGTCCTCTGGATCTGTGCTGATAGTGCAAGCGACTGCTAAACAATTTTGTTGGAAGTAATCTTAGATTGGGGGATTATCCTGCATCCAGCCAGTCTCCTCATCCCCCAGAACAGACTGGCATCTGGCATCCCTCAGACTTCCCCACATGGGGTAATTGGGGGGGATATTTGGAGGGGGTTGTCAGACTGGATCACCCTCATTGCGTGCCCCGGATGGTTTTGTTGGGAGCATGGTACTGTCCCACCCATAAATAATACATATTTAGATCTCCCAAATTTCTGTTGCTGAGAAATTTATATAGAGCTTGTTGAGAAGGAGCAATGCCATGAAACAAAAGCACAGCTAGAGCCCCAACCCCATATTTCCCACAGTGAACCCCACAGATGCTTTGGGGACACCTTGGCCTACTCCTGTCACTGTCCAAAGGAAGCAGGTGGAGCTGCAGCCTGTGCATGGCCAAGGGCTGAGCAGCCTCTGCAGTGAGGTACCTCAAAGGGAGGAGGTGGGTGGGAAGGAAGTGTGAGATACCTGTGTCAAGCCAAGTCTGGCAGGTCCCAGGCCAGCACCCTACATGTCTGTAAGAACAAATATTTACCTGCTCTAAGAAGCAAACGGTGGATTTGATCTAAAGCCAGTTAAGATCAGTGCAAGAGTTCCCCTAAATCTCAGTGAGATTTGGGTCAGGGCAAAGAATGACTATTGTCAAGAGCAAATGCTTTTTTCTGATGGTGTTTGCAATATGAGGAAGCAGAACAACACAAGTTTTGTTTTCAATTTCCTTTCCTTCCTGACAGCTCAGCCATTACCAGAGTAGATTTAATCTATTGTGCAGAGGAAAGCACCGTGCTTTCCTAAATGGTAGGTACAGATAACTGTTATCAGCACTGGCTTCCCAGCAGCTTGCCTGACGCCATTGGTGATTCCCAGACCTCTCCTTGCCTCAGAAATTTAGGATGGGCTTACCCAGTGCCGGGTGCCTGTGAGTCATCCTCCACCGTGCAGTCTGTACCTGTGCAGCAGCCAAGCAGAGGAGATTGGAAGAGACGGCTCAAAATGTGTGAAAACTGCTCTTGCTAAAAGTAAAAGTTTTGCTGATAGCTTTTGGGAGGGCAGGAGCTGCCCTGGCAGTTCTTAGGGAACTGTTGCTTTTTGGACACTCTTTTCTTCCTGCTTTCCTTCACAGATGAACAAACCACATATTGCGTTGCTTTTTAATTGTTCTGATTTTTTCCTCCAAGACCTTTTGAGAAAACATGAAACAAAAGGAGAAAAATAAATTAGAATTGCTTATGTTCCCAGGGAGCTGTCAGCTGAGCTGGAAGCACTGGAGCAGGGGTGATGTGGGGCAGTGGGAGGGTTTCCTTGGCACGGAAATGCCTGAACAGCAGGAATATGAACTTTTCACCCATTGTTCAGAGCGTTGCATTCTCCAGCAGGTGCTGTGTTTGGGATGGAGGATTACTCATGTATGTGTGTGTAACAGCCTGATCAGCTGGGAGGGGAGCAGGACTTGGGGAGCTCTGGTTGTTGGGGTATCCAGCACCATACTTGACCGGACTGGATGAGTCTGTGTCATCTAACCCTGGAAAATCCTTTCTCTGGATGACACTAAGAGGAAAGGTCTTGAAATCCCAGGTAAAGTCAGCACAAGAAGGAAATGGCAAACACTTTTAGAGGCACGAAAAAGACTGGAAATGCAGCAGTTGCCCTCTGGTGTAGCCAGGTGAGAAGTGGGAAGGAGTAGTGGGGAATTTTGAAGGGAAGAGTTTCTCAAATGGTGAGACAGACATGTAGGAGGTCCAGTAGGGAAGAAAGAGGTGAACTTTTCTTCCTGACTCACCATAGCTTAGAAAAGCAGCAATCTGCCTATATTGACATAAAACCTCAGTTAGAAATTGAAAGTGTTCTCATTTAAGGTATGTGGGATGGAAAGGGATACCTCAAAGACTGAGGTTAGAGCAGGAGGCAGTTCTGGCAGCTCTTTCCTCAAAAGAACATGTTGTGTCTGTTCTGAACTCAGTACACAGTGGAAAATAAATAAATAAAAAGGGAAGGTGGTTTTGCACCAACCTCCACATGCCAACATTCACATTTTACAGGCTGTGAGAATTATATGTGTGATTAGCTCATTGTACCCTCAGTTGCATGAACTGCTGGGTTTGGGTTTTTTCCACAATGTATTTTAGAGTATAAGGAGGTGCTGACTTGTGCAGAATTCAAGTGTTGGAGGTTAAAATGTGTGAGAGCCTCAAGAGGGTCTCATGTCTGTTGAACAAACACAGGCTGTGCTCACAGGTGAGTTGGACAGTTCATCTGAGCAGGGGAAAGAGGGCTGGGAAGAATTTTGTGCAGATCTTTAATGTATCCCTACACTCCTCTGCAGGGTCAAAACCCCCCAGTGTTAAAGGGGACATCAAGCAGCAAGCTCAAAGCAGAGTTGCAGTCCTGTAGAGAGAGAGAAAAGTGCCCTGAAAGTTTATTTCCATACAACCCTCAGTTGGCACAATTCCTGGGCAATAACATAAGGAAATCTGCCTGTCTGTAGCTACAGAGGTGGTGTGGATTTGGTGAAACAGGTGTTTGAATTCAACAGCTGGGGGGAGACGAGCATAGCTCGAAGGCGTGTGGCGTCAGCCCTTCCAAAAACCGTACTTGGCGTTGGAGCGTGTGGCTTTTTTCCTTCCAAAGTCTCTTTGGTGGCTGCCTCCCAAGGTAATTAGCAGAAGGGAAAAATTGCTTGCAAGGTGGAAATTGCTGGTCCAAGCCCACGGCTACGGCTGGTGTGTTTGCACCGTATGTTGGAGGTGTGGAATCCGTGGCTCGTGGGCTCGTGCGCCAGGGTGGAAATAGCCTGCCCTGGATTTGCACGCTATAGTTAGGAACGTGCTTGTACCCACTTCTTAAACTGAGCTGACTCCTTCTGATGTGATAACAAGCGAGTTTCAGGGACAGGAATGTGAGCCAGCAGGGTAGGTGGAACAAGTGGCTTGTCCTTATTTTTCAGAGATCGCTCAGCATTGGCTTTTTGTGATGCACCTGACTGGACAGGTCATGTGTTCACACTTTGTTTGTTGCTTTGTTGCCTTTTTGCAGAAAGTGGCAGAAAAATTGACTGTTAAGTGTCTTTTTCCAGACTTCTCCCAGCTCAGCCTGAGTCTCTAATCTCTTGCAATGCATGTCCAGCTACCTGTAAAACCTTTGCAGAAGGAGACAAATCTTTTGTGAGGATTAAGCTATATGCCTATCTTAAGAGATGGTGGTTTATAGAAATAACCAGCATGAAGATGAGCTTTTTGGAAGAGGGCAGAGACAGCACTAGGTGCAGGAAGATACATAAAATCACCGTGTGGTGTGTGTGTTTCTGGAGGCAGTGTCTGACCAGGGTGCTTGCATGCACTGATGTGATTCTGCAGGCTGTTTGTGTGTAGAGTGTGTGTAAATATTAAGAGACAAGGCATCAAAGTGATCGCAGCTTAAGTAGGAAAACACTGCTACAACAATGCCACTGCGTTCGTAATCCTCTGTGAGTGTTCACTGCTTTGGTTAAATATGCAGAGACTGATGGAGATTGCCAGTGGATTAGCTCTCGTGTGGCTGGTGCCAGGGGTTGATTAGCATAAGCAAATTTCTTCTCCAGCTTCCCCTCAGTAAGAAGAGAAATGCAGCAAGAGGTCCCTCCACTGCCTGAGAGGGGACTGAGATGGTAGGGAGGAAAATTGGAGTGGGGAATAGTTTGTTGCCAGTGTTAACTGGTATGACCAAATTAATTCTAAGACTTCTGTAGTGAGCACATCCCCACAGTTTATCTTGCAGAGGTCACAAATTGGCTGCTTTAATTTTTGTTTTCCTTGCAAACAAAGTTTTGAGGGTTGTGGAGCTTTTCTCATGGTGTGGTTTGTTTCTCTGCTATCTTTTTGGTGATCCTGTTTCAGCAGGTGAATAAAGGAGGAACCTAAAAGCCAATAAACATAGGGCTCTGCATTGGGTTTTTGGTTGATTTGGGGTTATATTTTGTTTTGTGGGTTGTTTTTTGTTTTTGGCGGGGGGGATTTGATGGTTTTGTTTGGCTTGGGTTTTCTTCATTTCTGTGCTCATCAAAATGAGGGCACAAACCAGTTAATGAATGTGTTTTGAGCTACTGCAAGTGTACCATAGTCATTATGGAAAACTTGGGGCTGTCTGCTGAGCTTGTGCTCTTAATGCAGAAGTCCAATCCCCTTCTGTGCCACTCTGCAAACATTCCATGTGTGCATCAGGATCCCCTGGGACTGTCAGTTGTTGGCATAACACTGATCCTTTCACATGTAGCCTTGATAGTGCTGGGGACAGGGATTTGCTGATAAAACAAACCTAAGGCTAGGTAATAATTGAAAATTCATGGTGGTTCACCAAGCAAAATGTCTGTTTATAGAAAACAGATTTCATCTCTAAGTCAGCAGATATTTCCTTAGAGAAATCCCAAATTCTGATGGAAATCAATATTTAAAGGGACCCTGATAGTCTGGGGAGAAGCCTTCATGTAAGGTTGCTTTCAAGTCAAAGCAACCCCTTTAGGGATTAACATCTGAATGTTAAACACAGGCTAGAACAAAAACTGTGCTGGAGTAGTGAAATAATCTTTTCCAGCAGGCAGGAGGAAGGTCACTGCCATGTGCTCTCTCCAGCCGTGGAAGAATCTTGTTAGAAGTTTGTTATATCTGTAGCATGGCTCCATGTTTTTATTGCCTCTTGTAAGTAAGTAAATTAAACTCCCCAATCAGCTTTAGCTACAGTTATTAAGTCTTTTAAACTCGGGGGTAAATAAGTCATTCTGCTGCATTTCTATACAGTGGTGAGTAGCTTGCATTAAATACCCAGATCTTCATGAAGCAAGAGCAGATTTTACAGGCTGCTGAAACTGATTTGATATTGATAGAAAGGCTTGATCAGAGGAGAGGGCAGTTTGGGAGATGTCCAAGGCTGCCTGATTTCAGACTCTGTAATAATTTCTCTCACTGGCTGAAAGAACTAAACCTCTGTATGGCTTTCCCATCACAAGTGGTTGCATGGAAATGGGAGAAGTCAGATTCAATCCAATGCTTTTACTTTGCAGGCTTTCTGGAACTGCTCTGCTGGCTCAAAAGCAGCTGCAAGTCTGTCAGTGAGAAATAGGATGTCTTGGGACAGTGCTGTCAGATCTTCCTCCAAGTGTTGTGTTGCACACACAATGCAGGCAGTGAGCTGTAACAGTGGAATCAATGAGAAGAGCTCAGAACTAAAACTCTGTTCTAACACATTTGGTGTTCCTGATAACTAAAGCACTGCATAGTATTTATACATCTTGCAACACATCACAAGGAGGGATGAGCTTTTGTTAAAAGGTAGAAAAGTAACGAGATGCAGTGAATGGTCTGTGGGAAGGGGATGGCTGAGCAGGAATTTCAGCCTCGATCTGTCTTTGGCATCACTTGAGCAACCCTAAATAGGTGTCTGAGGGATCTGTTGGTGTTGAGCTCCTGAAGGCAAAACTAATAATGTGTGTGGTACTGTACAGATGGGATGAACCCCCAACCTCTTCACTCCTCCCCACCTCACACCAATACAGGGCTGGAGCTGCTTTGATCCCCATCAGAACAAAGACTAAACGTTAAAGTGAATTATCCCAAAGTTGTTCCTCATTAATCAGCAGCTGCAGGCACTTGGAAACATCTGCCCAGCCTGTTTGAACATTCCCTTTGCTTCAGTGGTTTCACTGGAGGAGGCAAAACAAATCAGAACACACCACTGGTCCAACACCAGCCCTCCACCTTTCCTACAGCCGGTGCGAGTCAGCAGAAGCCACAAGGGAGCAGGAGGTTGTAATGGGCAGCTGGTTGTGTAGACAGGGAGCTGAGTGGCAGGAAAAATTATGTCTTTCCATGGTAAATGAGCAAAGCTGGGAATGAGAGACCAAGGGCTGAGCAGGAGTGCAGGCATCTCTCCTCTCCTGTGGGAATGGGCAGCTCGTGGGCACGCTGTCTGCCAGAGAGGATGGACAGTGCTGAGTGACTCCAGCAGGTTTTGCTGTAGAAAGAAGCCATGTAGGTAGGAAACAGCCTCTCCTTACCCTTACTGTGTATTTTTGAGGTTACATCAACTGATAGAAGTCAGAGAAAACCCATTAAAGTGAAGAGCTTTGCCCACCAGGTGTGAGCATGCAGCCTTTGTCCCAAGCCCTTGAGAGCCACTCCCTGGTGTGCAGCAGGATGCAGCATCCATCCCCAGTCTGTACCAGGATGCCTTTGGTTCCCACAGGCTGTGCTGGGCTGGTGTCTCTTTAAGGGCAGGTCACGGAGCCCATGAATTACAATATTCCAGTAATCCCTTTACACTGGCCTGCCCAGCCCTCCATGCAGCAGGAAATGTGGGACAAGCAGGGTTTTGAGATTATCTCATGCTCTGCAAAGCCAGTTCCCTTTGTGCTTTTAGAAAGAGCTTGCTCCTGCACAGGCAGGGGTCTGAGGGTGATGTTCCTGGCCAGGTGCTGTCCCATGAGCACAGCAGCACTCCCAGGACCGTGGCAGGTGGGGTCTGTGCTGTGCCCTCCCCCACACACCCTGTGGTTTGTGATGGTCATTGAACCACACAGTTGCTGACAGAGATCACGTTTAGCTCCCTGATCCCTTCCTCCTCAGGGATGTCGTTACTTGATGCAAGGAGGTTTTGCAGCAATTTCCCACACCTTCCAAACTGATCAGCTTTTTGCCCACCAAAGCTGTTTTTTGGGATGATGCAAGGACGAGGAGGTATTTCTCTGACCACGTGCTTTGCTGAAGGTGTGCTGCTCCTTAGTAGCATAGTGAATAATCTTCTACCCACTCTTTAATTTCATGGAAATGCCAAGGCAGGAGCAACCTAGCTCCAGGGAACTCAGAAGATAACCAGTGACAACTCCACAGCTAAATAAAGCAGTATCCTCTGCTACACCAGGGGTTTGCCCGTGGTTGGAGAGTGCTGTGTGAGTCACTGCTGATGGTTCCTGCTCTGATAGCCAGCCCTGCTGTGGGAGATGCTGCTTTTCCTCCTCCTGTCTCACCTACCCAGCTCACCTTTGCCTGGAGTGTGTTGGCAGCTCTCCAAAATAAATTTCCTCATGTCTTTAGCCCCTGGTGAGGCTGAGGCTTTGAAGTGAAATGACTTGGTGTTCTTTAGCTGTCCACATGTTCCTTTACCTCAGCCCGTGACTGTGCTGAACCTGCTCTTATTCCTCAGTGAACTGTACCTGAGATGCTTCTGGCTGCACCTTGGTGAGACTGGCAAGCCTTGCAGTGTCTCCTTCCATGCCTCATTTCCAGCCAGGAGGGCTTCTCCTGGGAGTGACTGTCCCCAGTTAATTCATTACAGGGATTGATGGTTCACCTGTTTTACCCTGCAAAGAGCACAGGTTTGCTCATGTTTCAGGATCCTGTTGCTACTGGAAAGCAACTTGAAACACCAGGGGACAGCTCTTTATTACTGAAATACTGACAGCCTGTATCCCTGTCTTTGCAGTTTGGTTTCTGTGCACTTTGCATGACTCAGAGCATCTCCACAGATGTGGTACCTGCTGCTGCTCCTTCCCTTTGTTCTAATGGAAAACTGCATTATCAGTCTTGGGCCTTACTAGTGATAAAATCTCATCACAAAATGTCAGATCTAATACTCGCCTCTGTCCCAATCCTTTCCTCAGCTCTGGGAAAATGGTATTTGACAGGACAAAGTAGGATTTGGCAAATTGTTCCATTTGAAAAGGTGGGGAGGAAAATGTTTCTGATTTTTCAGTGCAGCCTGCTTTGCTCCTTTTTTTTTTTTTCTCCCCTGCTTTTCTGGGAGGCAGAGAGACAGATGAAAGAAGCAAAGCAGGTAAACTGAAAATCATTAACTGTTTTCAAATTAAGATGTAATTGTGCTCTAAAAGGACACAGACTGGAATGAAGTGTTTGAGAGTTACCAAACAGTGTTTGAATTGTCCCAAGACAGAGTTGTTTGGGGATTTTTTCTCTTCTCTGAAATATTTCTAAGAACTGCCATAATTTAGTAAAAATAAAAAAAACCAAAAAACTCTTGAGATTAAAAATAAAGGTAACATCAAATTTCAGTACCTGTGCTGATCACTGGTTTTATTGGCATCAGTTGGAGTTTCCCAAGAGCCTGGTGGAACCAGGATAGGACCTTTGATCTGTTTGCTCCTGATATCAGTCTCCTCTGGCTCCATCAAATCAGACTGATCTAAAAGTTAGAGGGAAACATGGAAAAAGACCAAGCAAGTGATATTAAAGCTAGCCACACATTTAGCACATTTTAATTCTTAGCAGCAACCCCAGCACAGGGAAAAGTGTTTTTGCAAGACCTCCTTCTCTAGTAAGCAGCAGCTTTGTGGTTTCATGACGAGGTGGGTGATGTTGAAAGTGTCCTCCTAATAATGGGGGTGGTAGCAGTTGTGCAGGATTTCTTAAAAGAGGAAGGATGTCTTAAGCTAATTCAAACTTGCCTAATTTCCCCTTGTGTCCTCAATTCAGCAGAAATGTTCAACCACAGGCTCTATCCCATTGCTTAATTAGCCTATTTTTTCTGCCCAGCAGCATGCTCCATTGATCCTTGAGCATGGTCCTGCTCTGTACAGACCCTGGACTATCCATTGTGGCAGTCCATGCCTTGCTTTTTTTCCACAATCTGCTTGATTTGTGAATTAAAGTGTAAAATACTATTATTGCATCCCTAGGATTTTGTTGGAGTCTCAAAAAAAGATAAAAAAGGGCATGGGGTGAACCAGTTGTTTTCTTGATTTTAGAACTAACTACAGAAAAAGAGAAAACACAATTAACATGCTTTTTTTAAAGCTAGCCTAGAGGTGAATAATAATTTAATAGCTTTTGTAAGATGTTAGATAGGTGTTTCAGTGGGTGCTCTATCCCACATTGCCCTCTAGTGAGGACATGGCAGAGCCAATCATGCCTTCCTGCAGCCACCAGGATCCGAAATGTGGTATTTTAATAACTGAGGACAGGGCTTGTTTCTGCCATAGTGGTTTTGAGATGCAATGGTGTGAGGAGGGGCAGTGTTCATCTGTCACCTGCACTGGCTACAGCTTTCTCAATGTTAGCTTTTTTCTGAGATAATTCTCTCTGCAAGCATCTCCCTGCTGCTGCTGCTGGATAACCTGCCACAGGTCCCTGCTCTCTTCTGCTTTTGGAAAAGGGGAAAATATTTCCTGCTTGCTTTTGGTGGAGGATGATCTCTTTCCATGTTCTTTGTCTTGCACTTTGCTCATGAAACTCACACCAGTTCTCTGGTTTTCCTTGCACACACATGGACAGGCAACTCTGTGATTTGGAGATCATCACAGGACAAACTTCCATCCCTCCTCAACCCAACACTGATGCATCCAAAGGTGTTGCCTAGAGGGTAGACCTGGCTGGCCCTTGTCCTTCTGCCTGAGTAGCTCCATTTGTCATTGCTCCAGCTGGTAAGGGGCCCAGCGTGTCCTTAAGTGCTTGACCATATTTACGCAGAAATTCGTAATTCAGGTTCAGTTTCCAAAGGTGTTTGAATGCTGTCTCATTCATCACAGGAGTAGCCCCTGGCAATCTCTGCTACATGCTGTCTCCTGCAACTCTCTGCTTGAAAACTTAACATGTATAGAACGGTTTGTCCTAAAACCCATGATTTTCTGCATGCAAACAGGGAAGGGGCACGGACTGAGTGTGTATATAGCAGTTATGTGGGTGCTGACAGTGCCCTGTGTCAGTGCCACCCTCCTGTAGCAGCCCAGGACCACCATCGTGTCTCGGGAGCAAGGATGAGCAGCACCGTCACCGAGCCTGCTCCACATGGCACATGGGGACTGAATGACAAACACTGATGCCATCTAGTGACCGTAAAAGTGACATGGATATTTTATAAAATCCTGTTGGAAACTGCATAGCCGCAAGTGGGGCTGGCCATGGGGCTGGGAAGGAGGGGAGATGGGGCTGAGGTCTGCTGGGAAAAGAAATCCCTTTTTTTCTGCTCTTCCAGCCCGTCTCTTCTCTCATTTCACATCTCATTAAATGCTTCTGGAGATAACCAGGGATTTCCCCTGTGAGGTTTTATAGATCCCCAAAGGAGCAAGGCACAGCCTTCCTAAGCAGCTCTGTTGCCCAAGGAGCACAAATTCCCCAACGTACTGCTGGATCATGGAGCACAAACTCAACACCCCCAGGACAAGGTGACTGCAGCAAGGGAGATGGCTGGACCCCTTGTGACATGGGACATCATGGACAGGGACCCTGGGGACTAATTTAAGCTGTCAGCACGGGCTGTGACACAGTGCCATTGCTGCAGCTTTGAGCTTGGCAGGGGCTGGCAGCTCTTGCTGTTTCCCTGACAGCAGTGACCCCTCACTGCTGCTCATACAGCCTGGCACTTCTTTTCCTCCCACCACCTTCGCTTGTCCCTCGTGCTGTTGGAGGTGAGAGCTGTGAGGGCTTTAAGGTGCCGGGTTTCTGTGTGAGCAGCTGGCTGGAGGCACTTCTGCTTCGTCCCTGGTTATTAATCCAGCCAAGTCCCAGTGCCAGCAACCTGGAGGAATTAGTTTGCACCCTGCATTTTGAAAATGAAGGTGGAGTTGCTTCTGACCATACCAGTTTATTCTGCTTGGCTAATCTGTTGTTGGCTGGTGCGGTTTGCCTTGGGGATGGCGGGCTGGGAATTTTTTTGCAGCTCTGATGATTTCTCCAGCTCCTGAGAAATGCAAAGAGGGAACTTGGGAATCAAAAAAGTTTCCAGATAGGGAACTTGAGGGCTGAGATAGCTGTGATGAAGTGCATTATAAATGCACTGAGATGCCAGGCAACATCCCCAGAGAGATTAGGAGGGTGAGCAAAGCACCCAGATATTAATAAGCTCCTTTGTGGGCCATCTCTGAAGTGCAGGGACACCAAGACTGGTGCTGGCACTCTCTGCTGGGGTGCCCAGGCACACGGGTCCATCAGCAATGCCTTGCCCCAGAGGGAACAAGGAGGCTCTTGCTCTGCTCCACTCTGCTCAGTCTGTCCCTGCCCCCTTCAGAAAGCCATTTACAAGGGTCCTTGGGGGACTTTTTGTTGTTTTCCCCAAATGTTGTTATCCCAAATGTGGAAGTACCTAATGTGTTCTTATTGTCTAATTTACAAATGTTTTGTGTTATCTTTGCTGCTTCTTTTTCTGGATTATCCTTGTGCCCCCCCCCGCCTTTCTGCCCTGGATAATTGAGAGCTGGCGCTGTGCCTGTAGCACTCCTGTTTCAGGGCCAAAGTGGGAGTGAAAATAAATGCTTCTAAGTACTGTATTGAAACAAATAAGTAATTTACTCGTAATAGCTCTTCTCCTGGCATTACACTGGCAATTTCATGCAGGTTTTGCAGAAAGAACAAGCAGTTGTGAGAGGCTGGAAGATCCACACAGCGTGAATATTTGCTATGTGTGTCTGATGGGGAGAAGAGCTTCACAAATTTGAAAAAGTGCTCCTAGTTCTGTATAGGGACTTTATCCAGCAGTCTGTGACAGCACTCATTTCATAGATTTGCTGTCCCTAATGTCTGAAAAGTTTGTCTACCAGGATTTTAGCTGGAGGTGGCAAAGACAGAGTTGCCCATGAGGAGAAGGCAGGTCTGCTTTACCTTGTGCTGAGTAAGACATCTTTTAGAGCAGCCAGCCGACCAAAACACAGCATATGTCCACACTGTCTTCTCAGCTCAATAGAAATCCTTCAGCATTATCACACCTCCATCTGTTCATTTTCCTGAAGAGATATGGAAAAGCAAAACACATTTAGGGTGCTCTTTTGCCTGGAGCATTCAACACAGAGACTGTCCCTATCTATTTGGCATCACTAAGGTAATACCATCTTAGAGCAGACAAGCAGAACAACTTGCAATGAATAACCAGAGCCTGGTACTAATCTTCTCTTTACTCTCTCCTTGCAGGGATTCTGTTTACGATGCTGGTATTTGGACCAGCCTGTGGATTTATCTTGGGCTCCTTCTGTACCAAAATCTATGTGGATGCTGTCTTCATTGACACAAGTAAGGAGAACTGGGTTTGTTTCAAGTCAAATACACTAAATTTTTATCATCAGGACAAAAATGTTGATGCTTACAAGCAGGAAACTGTCTGTCATTCCATGTTCAGTGCCTCTTGCATGTATGACTGTCACTTTTAGAAGGGTTTTAAGACTGGGATTCAAAAGGTTTCAGCTCTGCTGTGATAAACAAGGGTTAAAATTCGTTCCCTTCTGTGTTTTCTACGATGAGATGAGTTTCATCCCAGGTCTTAAAGGACACCTTGAAATAGCACTGTGGTATTGTTATGCCAGGGAACTGTGTCCAGAGCACGGGGTGAATCTGGAGAGGTGCCACCCCAGGGTGTGGGGAACCATCCAGGGTCTGAGGAAGGCACACCAGCAAGATCCACACCCAGCACCTTCTGCCCATGACCCTGCTTGGATGGGCAGCATCACTCCCGCAGCGTTATTGCTTTTCTCCAAAGCAGTAAATAATTATTGCTCACTTTGACTTCACTCAGGTTAAAGCAGATTGTTTGCAAATTGTCCTTTTGTTCTTTTAGACCAAATTCTGCTTTTAGTGGTGCCTTGCACTGTGTGTTCTTCGCCATGAGAGGGCAACATGTGACAGGCTGTTCTCTGCTGCTCCCCAGCCCTCTGGCTACACACGGCAAACCTGATGCTTCATTCCTTTCCCTCAGCTGTTCAGATGCTTTTTCCACAGTTCTCAGCTCCATCGATCCCACAGATGCAGGGGCTTTGGCCCTTAGAGGGTGTATTTCAGCCCTATGATGTTGCAAATGCCTTGTCACAGAACGCATTTGGATGGAGTTGAACCTTGCGGGACTCAGAGCAGAATTGTGCAAATCTGCAAAAATGTTGCTGCCTTTTTTTGATCTCGCATGCACATGGCAGCTGGAGAAATGTAAATAATATCAAATGAGAAAGAAGTGTCTTTTGGGATGGCTGAGACTTTTGGCTGCAGTTTGGTCAAACGTGACATGGCCCCTTTTCATTCCTTGGCTTTACCAAAGCCCCATTTGGCAGAGGAGCTGTTTGAAACCTGTTAGATATTTGACCATTTAGTAAAAGTCACACTAAAATATGAATGTACTGAAGAAATTATTTTATCTCCCAGTAGGTGAAGCTGTGGAACTCCTCACTATAAGGTGCTCAAAATCTTCAAATGGATTTTAAAGCAATTGGACAAGTTTATATATGAAAAAAATGAACATGACACCAAAGCTAGCTTAGAAAGCCCCCGAGCCACAAGAATAATATATGCTGACTTTATTCTTGTAGGCTTTCTGGGCAGCTGCAGCTGGTTACCATCAGAGGCAAGACGCTGACCTAGCTAAAAAGTTAATTTGGTGTCTTCTGGCCATTTTTAGCATAAGACATTGCTCAGTATTTACAGCTCAAACAGCCCCAGACACAAATACTGAGCCACAGACAAGAACTGTAGAAGATTACTACTGAGAAGCCTGGAAGGGCTGTGGCTCAGCCACTTTACAGGGAGGGTGAAGTGCTCCCCACTCCAGGTCCAGCTGGCTTTGGCCATGGTCAGTCACTGTCATGCAAAAGCTGGGGCACACATGGCTTCTGTTTGTTTTTGTATGGGAAGGAGTTTCCACTTTGCAGCTGGCTCTGCCTTGCAGATCGAGGTGGCACGAGGAGAGCAAGCTCCAGGGAGTTGAGCCTTGTCCTGCTCCCTACTTTGGGCAGGTGTGGGATGCCAGGGCATGCTGCTGCACTGCCTGCCACCCAGCATCTATTTTAGGAAGGGAATATGAAGAGGACTGATTTGCCTGACTCTTCAAGCTGTTGTGTTCCTAAGAACCTGAAAAAAAATGCACTTCAGGCAGGCAGAAATAACAGCAGAAGAATCCAGTCCCTCCACAACACTATTTTTCAAACTTTATCTGTATTTGAGACCTACGTGTTATTTTCCCTAAGGAGAAAAGAGTTTCCTTCTGTCTCTGCTTGAGAGACAACTTGATTGCCTCACTTGAGACAGATTTTTCAGAGTGGCAGTAACCAGAGAGTCACCATGAACACAGGAGCTTGTTATTCCAGCCGTGTGGACCTGGGTCTCCCCAGGAATCAGCTCCAGCACTGGGTACCCTTGTGGTCTTTGGCAGCAAGGCAGCTATTAGGAAAACAGTTTTTCCTCTCTTGCTGTTTATTTGTATTTCCCCACACTGATTCCAACCCTTTCTTAGGCCTTACATCTGCTGAGTGATGGTCTACAGGATACTCTAGCCTTTTATTTTGCTTTTCTTCCTTTTCTGGATACTTCTGTTTTTTCTGAGCCGATTTGATGCTGTGGGTGGGTTTCTTTTCCAGTATTTAGACTGTTTCACCCTCCACACAGTCACAGGTGCCCCTAAAGGCCAAATTCCAATCTCTTTTTTGCTGAAAAGGGTTGTGAATTCAAAGCAGAGGGAGCATTGAGCTCCTGGAAAGACAGGGTGGTAAGCAGGTTTGGGGGTGCAGTTTCCTTCTGTGCAGGTCTGAGCTGGTGGGTGTGTCAGGTGAGTGTGATGCACTGGGACTGGGATGCCCAAAACCTCAGTGCCAGCACAGAGGACACTGGTGTACAGCAGCTTCCTAGAGCTGACAGAGCCAAAAACACTAGGGAGAAGCTCTTAATTACAGGGTGTTGCAGAAGCTGGGTGTATCATTTAGATAGAAGAGGTGGTGGGAGCTGGTCCTAAGGATCTCTTGGCTATGAAGGATGCTGTGCACACTAGGTGGCTCACACACTACAGCTGTGGGGTGCACTATGAGCTCCCACCTTGTGTCTTGTGCCCCTCACAAGCCAACAAAGGCCCCAACAACCACCTTGCAGCCGACAGGATCATCCACATCGTTGTCTTCCTGTAGGCTTGATATTTCTGAGTTTGTAAGGTTTTCAGCCTGTCAGTAGCTGATTTTCTTCTCATAGGAAGATTTCTTGAAAGAATTCTTGTTCAAGGACAATTAATGTAAAAAATATTTCTCCTCTCATAAACATTTCAAAGTTTCTCATAACAATCCCTCTCCCAGCTGTTTTTGTTATTTAACCAATGGAGGGAGATGTCTATTTTACACACCAATCATACGCTTTCTTAGCGCAGCACGTTACAAAAAGGCTGGATGAACTGTAAATAAAAACCTTCTGAATTTTCTTTTACCTTGGAGTCAAGCTCTTTATTTCACGTCCTACAGCGACAGTTCACCCTCCCCACGGCCAAGCCCCTGACTCGTGTTTGCTCCCCCCACACAGGTAAGCTGGACATAACCCCGGACGACCCTCGGTGGATCGGAGCGTGGTGGGGAGGCTTCCTGCTCTGCGGTGCCTTACTCTTCTTCTCGTCCCTGCCCATGTTCGGCTTCCCGCAGTCGCTGCCGCCGCGGCCGGAGCGCGCCGGGGAGAGCGAGCAGGCCATGCTGCCCGACAGGGACTACGAGCGGCCCAAGCCCAGCAACGGCGTCCTGCGGCACCCTCTGGATGGGGACAGCAGCAGCACCACCTGCTTCCAGCAGCTGCGAGGTGAGGCTCAGCAGCAGGCCCTCTGTCCCGCCAAAAGTCACCCAAGAAATCGGGAACTGGACCTTTCATTCCCCAGCTGCTAATTAATTATCTCTGGTGTCCGCATCTGAGAGAGAGAGGCTTTGTTCTATCTGAAAGCTTTGGGTTTGTTGTTTGTTGTTTTTTTTTTAAGCTGCATGATAGTTCTATAGAGTTGGTAAAAAAAATGAAGGGGAGCACAGCTGCCAGAGCAATTTGTGAATTTCTGTCCAATATACTGTCCTGCTCCCCTCTGCCTCTTGAAACAGAGAGCGAACCATCAAGGGCACTTAAAAGAAATTGGGAGCCCTCAGCACCTGAGCTTCAGCTTAGTGCAATCCCAGATACAAAACAATGAGTGCTGGGCATCACCACAGCTCTTAAACTGAAATGGGAAGAGGGAGATACCAGCCCAGAATAACAACAAAATGGCAGGGCAGAGCATGATTTGTAGCAAATTAGAGAGAAAGCCTCTCATCATGTCCTGCAGTGATAGAAATGGAGGTGGCTCTAATTAAAGCTGAGGATCCAGCATTTAGTGGGAGAGTGTGGGCAGATATCCTTTTTCTAGGCTGTACTGGAAAATCCTTCATCTGAGAGGGTGTTTCTGTAGCACCGGTGGCTGCTCCCCACTCCCTGTTGTTGTGGCAGAGCAGGTTTCATTACTGCCTGATGCATTTAGATAAATGAGGACAAAATCACTTACTCCCTGTGCAGTCACCTTAATTGGGAGTTGAATGAAGTGCGTGTGGGAAGGAAAAAGGGACTTTGGAGAAAAAAGTGTTGTCTAAATATATAAAAATGTCTTGAATATTAGATGTGGTTGTTCATTAAGGGAAGGTCAAAGATGTGAAATTTTGACTTGATGAGTAAATTCAGAAGAAAGGTAAAGAGATAAATTGGTTGAAACTCAGTCAGTAAAATTAATTTCTTCATCCTTTCATCCTTGTTGCAAGGATTTTCTGTTGAACGGGCTTTTCCCATTTTATGTCCAAATGCATAGTTCTGTGGCTTTTGTTGTGTACACATCAGAGTGTCTGCTTCTGGCCACTGAGCTTTTGGAGTGGGCACTGGAAACATTTGTAGGATTTCATATAGAAAAATGAAAGAATATGACGTATCCCTGCTGCATGGAGGGGCAGCAGTTCAGCCTGAGTATGGTGCTGAGCATCTTGCACAGAGGGAGGCCATGGGGGGTTCACTGAGCATCTGTTGCTCATTGAAGTAGAGAAATTAAACTGCCACATCCATATGCTTCAAGTATTGATTACATCAGGAGGCACCACAGGCCTCCACGTTAGCCCTCTCACTGCAGGTAACCCCATTTTTGGATCAGTCAGTATTCCAGGAGCTTCTTTGTAGATGGACTTTGAAATAAAATTTATGTCACATCAAATAAGACAAGGAATGACCTTTTTAGTTATTCCTTTGAGGCTGTCACAGATGACACAGTGTTGGTAGCTGACATCTCCTTTCAAGTCCCTTGCCACTGTTGTCACAGTCAGAATGTGGTCAAAAGTTGTGTTGCTGAAGTGAGGCAAACACACCTCATCATTCCTGATGAGCAGTGTTTCAGGTGATGGTTTAATCTTTGGTAGCAGTTGAAATATCTGTATGCATTTCTTTGTGGCGGGTCCTAGTCTGCTTAATCTGTTCGTTGATTCTCCTTTGGAGAACGTTAAGGCTGTTTAGCCTTTTTCCTAGGGTAAAAAAGGCTCTAGGTTATATACAGAGGTTAAAAATATGTATGTGCTTGCATAGGCATGTCTTCTGTCCTGATATGACCTTGGATTCTGCATGAATTTGTGATGCTGAACAGAATCCATGGAATCATAAAATGACATGAGTTGGAAGGGACCATAAAGGTCATCGAGTTCCAACCCCCCTGCCATGGGTAGGGACACCTTTCACTAGACCAGCCTGTTCAGAGCTCCATCCATTCTAGCCCTGAACACATCCAGGGGTGGGACAACCACAGCTTTTCTGGGCAACAGCAGAGGATTTGTCTGTACAGGGGGCTGAGACCAGAGATGCTCCTTGGGGTTTGTATGGCCATAACTCTGACTCATTTTTAGCAAGCATTGACTCTGCAGCTTGTCCTGGGCAGGGCTGTTCCCCTCCACAAGTCTGTGTCTGTGTGGAGGTGTGGATTGTCCATCTCTTGTGGAAGTGGGGGGAGGAAGAGCTGTTTCTCTGGACTGATTATGCAAACATCCTCTGTATCAACAGCACATCCTTAGAGGATGAACCTCCTCTCCTTTCTGGCTACTGAAGGAGCTTTATTTTTTTTTTTTTCTTACATTTTTTCCCAAGCCTTGCAATGACTGCCACAAGAGAAAGGACATGGTAGGAGACGGAGCAGGGCAGTGTCAGCTGGGGATATGCTCTGAGCTGGGTCATGGCTGTCAGCTAGAGACATGGCATGGCTGGCACGTGGGAGGATGCTCCAGACACCACAATATCTGCTGAAAGTCAGTCGGATGGAGGGCTGGCTGAGATTCCTTGGCTTTCTCTAGCCTTAGGACACAAAAAAAGCCAGGACTAATATAAAAGGAACATGCTCAAAGTATTGATCTTTTACATCTCTGTCAAAGTCTAAGCAGGAGGGAGGGCCCAGCTTTTGGGAAGCCCTAGCATCTCTTCCTATGGGGTATTTTCATTCCAGGAAAGAAGCAGTCTTAAGAGGAGCTCTAATCTTGAAATGAAAGTGGTGCCTTTGAACAGCACGAGGTGAAGAGGCAATCAAAGGCAGTGGAGGCAGCTCAGGGCTCTGCACAGGGGCACAGGCAGCTCAGGCAGGAAAGCCTTGGGACAGTCCTGGGAGCTGCTTCCCTGGTTAAACGTGAATGTTGCACCACTTTGCCTGATTAGTATTTCAGTTCAGCAAAGCAAATCCATCTGGGAGCACAGGGAAGTGAAGGATTAACAGCAGTGGAAGTCTGAATAAATGTTGCCATTGCTCTTTGCTCCTGCCTGGCAGGGTTGTTCCAGCCCTGTGCTCCCCGTGTGGTCTGAGAGCACTTCAGGCGTGGGCTGGGCAGTCCCTGCTCTTCTGGGGGCACAGCTTTGCTTTCCTAGCTCTTCTCTGCCTTGGGGACCTCTCTGCTCCTTGGGGCCAGAGAAGATGCTCGGCTGTGTCAGGGCACCTGTGCCCTCTGCTCAAGTCTGTCCAGCATCTGCCCTCTCACTCACTGCCTCTGACACACCACCTGCTCTGAGACGTGCTTGGAAATAGTTCATTAAAACCCTTCTCTTTTTTTTCACACAGAAATGTCACATCTATTGAGCTGAGTGGCCAGTTCTGATGAAATTTGATTTTAGAATGCTTCCTTGGCATGATCTTTAACACCTCTGAAACATTCTGCCCTAAATGCATTCTGTTTTGCAATGATTTAAACCAGAAATTCATTATGTTCTGCTGCTCTGTCTAGCAAGAGAGATTAAAACCCTAAAAGGTTTGAAATTGATATGGAATCCTCCAGGTTTGGAAAGAGAAGCTCATTCACATGGAATAAAAAGAAAACTCACTGTGGATTTAAATGAATTTCAGAACTGCAAATTCCCTAGATTTGGAAACATTTTGGTTTCTTTCCAGCTTCATTTTCAAGAGTGTAGGAGAGCTGGGATGTACAGCTGACAGCTGCCTTGTCTTCTGTTCAGTTCCGTCCTGCTCCACGTACCAATCTGCTGAATACCTGGGGAGGGAGCCACTCTGAATCCAGGATTTCTCTCCCAAAAATTGCTCTCTGGGAGCAGACACATAGTGCCAGGCCAAAAGCTCCCAGCTGTGCAGGGAGGGCCTGAACCATAGGGAGCCTGTAATCCTCAGTGGGAGTTCGTAGGATTGGGCAGGATTAAAGGCTAACAAGAATAGTTTTTAACTCCTGGCTTCTCATGACTGATAGTAACAACCTTTTGGAGAGGGCTCCATCTATACCTTCATTCATAGCTGCAGTGGTGAAGCTTGGGCCCAGGTTCAGACTTTAGTGCCTTTTTGGATTTGGGTCTTGTACCCCTGCAAACACCTTGAAGGCTTGCTGAGAAATCCAACTCTTAGGTGAGAAGGTGGTGATCATAAGAGGCATCAGGTCCTGTCAGTCTTGGAGTTTCCTTTGGCTTATGTTTTATAAGGGTGCAGATATTGTTGTCAGGTTTTTCTTGGCTGTTTCCAAGCCAGCATCTTGTTGTCAGCACTGTTAAAAAATTCAGAAAGGCCTTCAGCCTGCACACCTCGGGGCCAAAGCTGAGCAGCAGCGGAAGGCAGGCAGAGCCTGTCTCCAAAAAATGCTTTTCCACAACTTCTGTGTCACAGGTGAGGGAGGTTTATGTCCTCTCAAGTCGAGTAAAGGTGGTTGCTGCAGGGAAGATGATGGACTAGAAGGACCTGCTTTCTATGCTTGAGTATGTTACTGCAGCTTCAGGCTTGCATCTTGTCAGGAAGGCTTTTTTGATTTATGTGTCATCCTTTTGCCTCATACCCTTTATGATAATAAAGTTCCAAGGCCACGTGGAACTTCAGCATACTAAACTCATCTGAGATATGTTCAGCACCTCTTGCCTTACTTGATATTATCTTTTACAGGAGCTACCTCTTTCCAGAGTGAGTTTTATTCTTGCTGCCTGTGCTGTTTTCTTCATCCTTTTCCCCCCAAGCCAGGTAGAGATTTTGCCTTTTGTTTTCTCTTCAGACTTGAGGCTTGCTGCTGACATGGGTAGTAGAAAGAGGTATTTTGGCTCAATACTACATTTTGCCTTTCCCTCACCACACTGTCCTAGGTGGACCGGGCTGTAAACCTCCCTCTAATTTATTACTTTGCTTTCTGTGTTCTTCATCTTTACTGCAAATTGAAAACATGTCTCTGTAGGGTGCTCCAACCAGAAACAGGGGCCTTGGTGATTGTAATGTTCCAAACAATTCATTTCAAGCACCAACGTGATGATTACAGTTTGTCGTTTCTGGAGAGTAGTTAAACCTCATGTAATGAGGTTGCCAATTATCCCCGGTACTCCCCGATGTGCAGTGACAAATCAAAGCTACTTGGTGTACATAAGTGTGTGCATTTGTCAAGCCCCTGGCCTGTCATTCACAGAGGCCCCACAGAGGGACACAGGGAGGGTGTTCTGATGCCTTGGCACGGGTGTTGCTTGGGTGTGAAAAGGTGGGAAGTCAAGGGGTTGGTGGGGGGTATTGGAGAGCTTTGGGACATCCCCCCAGGTCCCTCCCAGCCTGTGGATGATCCTGTGACCAATGCTGTGCATGGATGGTCTGAAGAGTTGGGATTAAAGTACTTCAGCAGTGAGAAGAGGTGTTGTGTTCTCCTCAGTGCACCTGGCAGGGCAGTGGGAATCGCTGCTCTGCCGCTGTTTCTGGAGCGTGTCGGGTGCGTCGGGATGAGGATGGTAAATGAGCTCGTCCTTCTGGGAGTGGGAGGCTGAGTCTGTCTGTGCTGTGTCTGCTGCAGCTTGTGAGTTTTCCAAGTAGATTTTTGAGACTCTTTGGACTCCAAAAGACTTTTCCCACTTTGCTGATGGACTTCAGTTGAGGTTTATAGCTTCAAAGGGCTGCTCCAGAGTGTTCAGGTGACCTTTGGGCCTGTAAGATGCAGAGTAATGTTTACCATGACTCCTGCTGAGTTGGCTCCAGTGGAGAAGCACCATCTGTAGCTGTTGTGTTCCCCAGGGCTTCACTGTCCCCCGTCAGGCATTTCTGTTCCTACTCCATACCTAGCACCATATGCTAGGCAGCTGAAAGCGTGTCACTCTAGTCCATTGAGAGACTTTTAAACTTCACTGCTGACTTTCTACCTTTTTCACAGAGGTATTTCACCCCAAGAACTGAGACAGATAAGGCAGCAGCTGGTGTCAAGTGATTGATCTTAACAAATGGCAGTAGCAAGATGAAAGGAAATTCAATTCTATAGGGAAGTTCCTGTCATTTCCCTTAGAAGATGAAAGAGAACGAGCTGGCCTTGGCTGAGGAGATGGTGGAGGGTGCCAGACACTGCCTTGAGTTGTCTGTGCACTCTTTGCACTGGGTTTTGTGTCCTGTCTGCCTGATGGTACAGAGTCCTGTTGCAGTAGACAGTGGTCAGACATTCAGCAGAGGACAGGATCTATCCCAGAAAACTCACAGGAAGGAGAAGCAAGATGGTGGAATCACAGAACCACAGAAAAGGTTGGGGCTGGAAGGAACCTTAAAGATCATCTTGTTCCAGACACCCCACCATGGACAGGGACATCTTCCACTAGACCAGGTTGCTCAAAGCCCCATCCAGCCTGGCCTTGAACACTTACAGGGGCATCCACAGTTTCTCTGGGCACCCTGTTCCAATGTCTCACACCCTCACAGTAATGAATTTCTTCCTTACATCTAATGTAATCCCTCTCTCTTTCAGTTTAATGCCATTACTCGTCCTGTCACTACACACCCTTGTCAAAAGTCCCTCTTGAGCTCTCCTGTAGCCGTTTTAGGTGATGAAGTGCTGTGACTTGGAGCCCTGCACTGCCAGACAAGGCACTTACGATGGGTTCCTCTCCTGTGTGAGATGCTGCAATAACTCTGCAAATTTTTTGTTGTCTGCCCCAAGCACAGAAAAGATGGATTTTGACCTTGGTAGTGCCTGATGGTTGGGTGCCAACTTCAAAAATAAATGTCCATGATCTTTAACTCCCTCCTGCAAAAGGCAGGCTATCATCACTATTGTTTGGTGGACAAAGTTAAAGCTAGACCTTAGTGTCTTTGGATTTAAATTGGCACAAAGCTACATCTCAAGGAATCCATTAATCGTGAACAAACTGAACTCCCGAGGCACAACAGTCATTAATACCTTAAATATGGCTTTTCAAGCTCAGTACTGCCAAGTCCACCTTTGCATTTTCTATATTTTTCCTGGCAAGAAGGGGAAATTCTGTAGGTGGCCACCAAAGAACTGAAGGAAGCAGCAGGTGGCTTCTGAAATGTATCCATGTCTGAATTCCCCCATCCCCATTCATCCCACACAGCATTTTTTTCCTCTTTTTTCTTTTCTTTTTTCCTCTGTTCTGCTAAAAATTGCTATGTCTCTTGCACCTTAATTATGTTCAGTAAATCTTCAGAAAGCAAGAATTTTATACAGCTTGGAAAAATGTTTCTGATACAAAGAGACCAAAGACTGTGGAGTGACCTCTTCCAAAAAGGTTAGATCAAACCTAATTATAACCCTTTTTTCCACTGTCCCCAAGAAGGAACCAAGGGCACCCAAGCAGAGCCTTGACAAAGAGCTGTGCATTCTCTGCTGAGGCCAGTGCTAAAAAATCCCTGAGGGAAAACATAAGCCAGCACCAGAGAAACATCATCTGCCAGCCCCTGGTACACCACAGGGAATGTGAGGGATGAATTTTCAAAATGCAAATAGGGGTCCATTGAGGCTTCACTACACTACATCAAGGTAATTTTCAAACTTAATGATTTTCACATTTAATTCAGGGAGAAATTAGTCATCAGGTATTGAGACAAAGCAAGGCTCTCCTCTGTACTGGGATGCTCTCCTCTTCAAGCTGTGTTATCTCTACAATAATTAAAATGTTCACTGGAGTAGAAAACGTGCGATCTGATTCATTAGCCAGATTTCCCTTTGTAGGGTAACTCTTGTTTGCTTATGGGAAATTGAGATGGGCTTGGAGGAAAGAGGACTCTGGACACAAATGATTTGGAAGGGGGGAGCCAAGGGATTATGAAACCAGAGCCACATGTGTCTGTCCTACACAGTGAACAGCTCAACATGTCCTCTTCAACCTTCTTAAGGATGGGAGGCTCTACATGGAAGGTGTTGGTTGGCTGGAGAAGCTGTAGGTTGTGGGGACACACAGACTGACAAGCCTGTGCCAGGCAGGAGGACCCTTGTGCCATGGGTATCCATGGGCCAGGCTAAGCCAGAGTTTCACCTTGCTGAAAACACCTACATGTGCTGCAAGAAGACCATCAGTGAGTGAGCCAGTTTGGAACAGGAAAACACAGCAAATTTGGATGGTAGGATAAGAAAACCTGGATATGAGCTGGGTTAGTCTGTGTCTGAAAGCTTGCAAGAGTTTATGCTAAATACAGCAGTGATGGCACCTATTGGCTGGCTCAGCTTTGTTCATGGGGAGCAGGTTCAGAAAGGAGAAGGAGAAGAAAGAACACAGCAGGTTTTGATTGACTTCCCTATGGGGGAAACAAAGCAACGTTGGACATCTTTCTCACTCTTCCAATTTTCAAAATCATCTGTAAGAGTAAATAATCACAGATGATTTCTTTTTGCACCCTCTTGGTTCTTGAATCTTTAGATGTCACTGTTTGGGTGTTTCACTTTGTTCTGGTGTTCCCACATTTCAAACAGCTTGTCTGTGCAGAACAGGAAATTACTCCTGATGTGAGGTGAGCTTACACTTCAGAAAAGGAGAAAGGCACCTCCAGCACTTCAAGTAAAATCTGCACAAAAACCCCTCTCCCTTTTTCCTCTCTTCTAGTGATCCCCAAAGTGACTAAGCACCTGCTGTCCAACCCCGTGTTCACCTGCATCATCCTGGCAGCCTGCATGGAGATTGCGGTGGTGGCCGGCTTCGCCGCCTTCCTGGGGAAGTACCTGGAGCAGCAGTTCAACCTCACCACCTCATCTGCCAACCAGCTCCTGGGTGAGTAACCACAGGGGACACCAAACCTCCAGCATCCAAAGGTATCTAGAAGTGTTCAGCATGGGTGGTAACAGCTGCCAGTCTCGCTGCTTAGGCCGCCCAAAAGGTGACTCGTCTGACGTGTGGAAGTGTGTCTGTGAGTGAGAGGGTTGGGCTTCAGCTGTGCCATGGCTGCAGAGCCCAGAGCAGACTTCCAGCATGCTTTCTCCTCAGCTGAGCTCTCCACTGCATCCTGCTGCCATCACGTCCCCTGTGGCCAAGGCAGGATGGGACAGCCAGGATAGCAGTCTGTGAGATGCAGCAGAAATGGGCCCTCATTGCCCTCTCATTGCCCGAGACTGCAGTTGCTCTCCAAATGATAGTGTGGCCCATTGAACTGCTTGCCTCTCGGTTCTGGTGCCCCACAGTTCTGCAGCCCATCTCAGTCTGGGTTAGGAAGCCCAGTTTCTCCTGTTAGTCCCTGCTTTCCCCTTGGCCTGGAAATGACAAGGTTGCAATGAGCAGTTCAAGTATCTGAGTTAGTGCAGCTTGGTTGTCTTTCAAATGTCCCTTCCCTCTGACCATTCCATGCTGCTGTGATTTCACGTTCTGCATTTCTCAGTGTTCATTTGTTCCCTGTCAGGACACTGATGGCAGAATATTCATTTATTTCCTGCTGCTGCTTATCCCAGGCAGGCCCAGCCATTTGTTTATGACAGCCCTTCTCTCAGCAGCACCCAATTAAGATGTCTGCAAGTTGATCTTGGATGATCTGCGACCACAGCTCGCCAGATGGGCAGCTGGCAGTGATCTGTCAAAAACTGGGACATCAGGAAATGGGTGGATCTTCATATCATAACAAGGAGTTAGCAAGCTGCTCTCCTGACAGTTGTTTATTTCCCTGTTAAACTCATTGATATCTTCTGGTTTTGGCCTGGTTCTCCAGAAGAAACAATCCCCTGCAGTCAGCCTTGCCTCCCCCAGCAACCCAGGAATTTGCTAGTGAATTTTAATACGATTTGACAGAAGGCCAGAGGTCTCAAAGTTGTTAGGCTGTTTCATCTTTCCTGAAAATTAAAAGCTTGGCAAAGGAAAGTAACTTCACTGTAATCCAGTGGGAGAAGGGAGAGAGCTGTTTGGTGTGAGCTGGCTGGGCAGTCAGCATGTGATTGCAGCTGGGTGGCCAGCAAAGAGGGGATCACCCATGAGCCAGAGCACATCCTGCTTCCGACCTGACAGTGGGAAGGGAGACTTGGGTGGCTCTGTGTTTCTGACAGCAACTTGTTTAAACAAAGTTACAGTCAGATTTCTCACATGGCATTTGAGGGAGTCTAGAAATGCCAGGACTGGGATTATCTTCTAAGCACAGTTCAGGCGGGTGAGATCTGGCAGCAAAAGTGACCTCAGCCAAGCAGAGTCTGGTAATTTCTGTCTGTGCTGGAAAGGGAGTCACTTTCTGGCAGTGATTCTGCATTTCACAGTTAAAGAAAATTCTTGTAGGGAGTTTTCATATTTTCAAATGCTGCTGCTTGCGTAGTCTCTGAAGATCAGACTTCTGTGAGTCGCACCAGCAGGGCTTATCCAAAGCTTCCAGACACCTTGGAAAATTCTTGACTGTATTTGCTGCTGCTTAGGTCAGGCTGGGCCAATCTCAGCAAGTCTGGCATTCCCTCCAGCATGGATGAGAACTGGCAGAAGATCCTGGTTCCTTCGTGCAAGGCAGCATGCCTGTTTGCATCTGTTCCTTTTTTTGGGCAGCCCCAGCTTGGTGCTGCTCCAGCAGTTGGTCATTGCAGGGTTTCCTCGTGCCAGTGCAGACCTGGCTGCTGGAGAGTTCAGACCTGTCACAGTGTAGTTCTCTTGGCCTTGCTCATGTCTCTTGCTAACTGGTTTTTCCTCTTGCAGGGATGACAGCAATCCCATGTGCGTGTCTGGGCATATTCTTGGGTGGCCTGTTGGTGAAGAAGCTCAGCCTGTCTGCTCTGGGAGCCATCAGGATGGCCATGCTGGTGAACCTGGTGTCCACAGCTTGCTACGTGTCATTCCTGTTCCTGGGCTGTGACACAGGACCTGTGGCAGGGGTTACTGTTCCCTATGGAAACAAGTGAGTCCACAGAGAGTTTCAGGGAGTTTTACCAACATAAATCCATGTTAGTGTCCCTGACAGGCAGTGCTGGCCTTCAGACAGCCATAGAGCAAGCATAGAGAAGGCAGTGTTGGAGGGGCTCTTAGTCTGGGATGTTTCGATGCCACTCACCACAGACAGAGTTGAGTACCTGCAAATGACAACAGAGTCTCACTAAAATCTGAAATTCAGTTAAACTGAATCAAAAGGTGCCAGACTCAAGTCTGTACCCAAAGGCACCTCTGCAGCATTGGGTCTGGTTGTCCTGGCAGTCAGGGACATGCACTGCTTTGTACATTGATTTAAGTGCCTGAGGGGAATTTGTAGAACCAGGTTTTAGATGCCTGGAAATACAGATATGGTGAAGAGAGAGTGTTTGTGGCTGCAGGCCCATTTTAATGTGAGAAATGAGACCCATGTAACCCTGTTACCTCCTGCACTCGCAGGACTTGGAGAGAGTTATTTGGTATTTTCCTCCTGAGTGCTCCTGTATGCAGTGGCAACTCTTTAGATGACAACTTTAGCCTGTCAGCTCCTTACAGTGTTGCAGAAAAACACAGAGCAATCTCCACAGCATCTCTTTGTGTTTCATTGAGGCTTCTTTTTGAGGTAACAGGGCAGCCCAAGCCTTGCTTTAAAGTCTCTTTTGCAGGGAGATAAGGACCATGGCATTTCAGTCTCCCAGGTGAGGCTGTAGCCTGGGTTTCTCAGAGCTGGAACCCAGCTAGCCAGCCCACTGCTTTTTTATAATGTGTTTGCCTTAACTGTCCCCCTCAAAGGCATCTTTGTGAGGCAACAATTGGAAAAGCTGGCTGATATCACACTGTCCATTAATTTCTTTCTCTCTTTGTCTTACAGCTCAACTCCAACCTCATCTCTGGACCCATATTCCCCCTGCAATAACAACTGTGAATGCCAAACTGATTCCTTCACTCCAGTGTGTGGGGCAGATGGGGTCACATACTTATCTGCCTGCTTTGCTGGCTGCAGCAGCACGGTGAGTGGGTTTTCCTGGGGACCTCTCACATGTAGGAATGGTTCTGGGAGCTCAAGTGAGTGAGGTTCCTGCATGTCTGGTAGAGTAGCTCACCTACAGCCAGCTGTGGCTGCACCCCCAAAAGCTGACCTCACACTCTGGTGGGCCTGAGCTCCTGTTGTTTTTCACTCTGTTCCATAAATGCTCACTCTCTCCAGCAGCAGCTGCCAGGGTCACCCACAGTGCAGGATGGGATCTCACAACCTCCTGCCCTGGTTCTCCTCCTCAGCACAGAACCAAGAAACGTGATAGGAGATCTGCACAGGTGTCCAGTGGCAGAATACATCCTCTGCAAGAGATTCTAGCCCAGACAGCTGAGGAACCAGCTTCTCTTTCATCCTACTGCTCCTCACCTCCCCTCTTCTCCATCTGCGCATGTTTGCCCTGCCCAACCCTTTTAGTCTTTTTCCTCTTGCTCTTTTCCTGAATCTGGTTCCCAGACAGTTGTGAGCATATCCTGGTTTTATTCACCCTTGTTTAAGCTTTCCTTTAACTCGTCTTGTTTCTCTCTCTTTCCTTGCTTTGCTCTGAGGAAGCAGCAAGAGCAGTTGTCAGGGGAGAAGAGATTCCGTCCAAAGACATTCTGCATTTTTCAGTTCTCTCTAAGAGTTTATTTCCCTTGGAAAACTCTTAAAGACCAAACTATCTCTGTAAAGAAGATGTAGGGAATTTTTAACAATATCTTAAAAGCCAGCTTTTTCATTTTTTGCTGAAATGTTAATGTCTTCTGGGCTGCACTGAAAATGAATGCCTGCTGCTCCTGTGGGTGGGGGCTGGTGGGATTCCTGCATCCTTGTTCACTGCCTGGAGCTGTGCCAGGTGTGGTGATCACTGCTGTGTGCAGTCTGGGGAGGTGAGCCTGGTCACAGGGACTGTTTGTGCCTACAGGGACATCAGTGCTCACCACATGCAATTATCCCTCCATGGCTTCATCTTTGCTCTTTGAGAAGATATCAAACCTCCCTTCCTGCCCTGGACACAAAGCACATGTGAGTGCTGCTGAGCAGACACTTCCTGCTGGCAGTGCAGCCTCCCTACCCAGATCATCTGTGAGCTTGTCCTGCTTAAACATCTTCCCTCCTCTGTTCCCTCTCCAGCCTCAGAGATGCAGGCATCCCTTTGAGACACCACAGTTTTGAGCTTTCAGCAGCCCTACAAGGATCTACATCAGTGTGTGACACGTGAAGGTGTTACCTCCTGCCCTCTTCTTCCTCCTCCTCCCAATAAGTCAACACCTGAGATGGCAGCAGGATGATTTTATCAAGGAACCAGCTTGTTTCAGGCACACAGAATTGTGTCTCACCAGTTCACCAAGCCAGTTCAGCAAGTGTACAGCTGGTGTTGGTCTGTGGCTGGAGTGTGGGAGTGATCTCCTCACTGTGCAGTGCAGGGCAAAGCTCTGGCTCCTCTGGAAGGAGCATGGTAATGAAAATTCAGCTCTGCCCCTTCAGTCTGCAGCTGCCTGACTTTGTGCTCTGCAAGAGCAAACCTCTCAGCAAAAAACTCTCTCCCTCATGCTCTCTCGTACTCACTCCTTCTTATTTTGCCTTTTCATTGTCATTCTTGGGATTCTTCTCATCTCTTTGTTTTGTGGGGGTTTTTTGCAGTAACATTTTGAACACAAATTGGTGAAGCAATAGCATCCCCTGGAAAGGGCATTATAAAGAATTATGGACCAGTTTGGCCATGCAATGGCCTTGAGGCAAAGCCAAATTACCAAACCAAGTTTTAAACCCATAATCCAGGTAATGACCTGTCTGAAGGGTCTTGTGAATGTTATGTGCTTGTGATGAGCCAAGGGTTGCTTTTTACTGGGACATAAAATTCTCTGAATGCTTTATTTAACTTTACTACGTTTCTGACTGCTTCTCTTCACTTTACCTCTGTGAACAATTTCTAAAAGCAATGTGTAGCTCAGTTATTTTTTTCTTTCTCATTCCTTCTCTCTTACTGAGCTGATTCCAGAGGTGTACTTGTCCAAAATATCAGTGCTGGTAGGCAGAGCTCTGGCTTCCCCAAGAACTTTTCTTTCAGACCATTCCTGGGAGTGACCCTTGCTTATCATGTGTTGGACTGTGCATCTTTTTTGTTTGATGCCATCGACTCTCTCAGCATTTTGGCTGGAGACACATGAATTCCAGCCTGGAGTTACTGTGCTGGCACTTCACAGCTTTGCATTGAAGTACCAGCCTATCCCTTCCCTGTCAGAGCCAGGGCTTAAAAAATGAGTAAGTAAAAACATGGGTAATTTGCACGGATAATCACAGCAATGTCAGGATGGTAAAAAAAAAAGGTGTAAACTCTACATCTGTGTAGCCTCACAGGCACACATAAATCTGGGTGTGCAGGTAGCTGGGCAGCAGAAGGTTCTGATAACAAGTGGGGTTGCAGGCAAGGGGATCTATAGAAGTTTGGCACAGGTAGCAAAAAATTGCCTCTCTGCAGGACAAAGTTATAACTCCATCTTTGATGTTTCTCTGTTTGATGTCTGTGAGTTGCATACTGTGTCAGTAATAAAAGATCAAAGATCTCCCAGGTAAGGATGAGGTGCAGTGCTAAGCAAGCTGGTGTAGTTAGAACAAACCACTCACACTGCTTCAGGCCAGCACCTTGAAGCAAAGTGGTCAAAAAAGTGGATTTGAGGGACAAATTTTCAGGCAGTGACAGTAGGATCTGCCCTTGCACTTTGTAAAAAGTCACAGCAGTGAGAGGACAGTCTGCCCCACCAGTGCCCAAAATGGGTACGTTCTGTCCCTTGATGAGAGCCCATGGGAAACAAATACCCAATTCTGTATGTTTGCTGTGATGGGAATTTTGTCCAAGGGTTATTTAGTGAGGTATATATTTTCCAGACTTACATGGGTCGAGGCTGGTGTCTAGCAATGCACTGCAATAAGAGCCAGGAGCTACAAATTCCTGTTGTCTTTGCAAATACCACCTCAGTGGTGCTAATTGTCACCATTCCGGAGCCTTCAGGTGTCAGCTTCTAACTCATAGCACAATAATTTATGTTAATTTTTGCTTGCCAGCAGAAAAGGCACCTGCATGTCTGCTCCAGCTCTCCTGGAGTTCTGCACCACAGTCTCTCTTGCCCTCTGTGCACTTAGTAGGGGAAAAATGATTCGACTGCTATGCAGAAGGAAGAGATTGGTGTCAAAAAGGTTGGAGTAGTATCCCTGCTGATCCTTATCTTTGGAGGCAGTGAATCAGAAAGTGTGCTTTTGTACGGTCCTAAGGGGACCCCTTTTGCAGAAAAGCAAAGGAATTTCTGCTTGCACATGGTAGAGGAGAAGGGGAGGAGATTCAACTGCTTTTCAATATGTTATGTTTTATGACGTTGCTCCTCATACAAACATGTGACCTGCAAACCCAGCGGGCTTGTGAAGACAAGCCATGAATCATTAATGACTGTTTCTTTCTGTATTCGTTAAGGGATTTCTTGGTAGTATTGTATGCCTTAATTGCACTGACATCCCCCACTCAGAAATTCAGGAGGGCGAGTTGGAAAATAAAAAAAAGTAAATCCTTAAATCTGTGACTGGCAAACAAAGCTTCTTCTCACATCCTGCACTTGCTGGAGAGATCAAAGCAAAATGCAGTCATTCCACCCTCCTTCTGATCACATATTGATAAAGTTTATCTCCCTTGACTTGAGCTTTTAGTTCAACACAAATCTCTCTGAACCAGATGTCATTTATTAGCTCTGGAGTGCACTGAAGTCCAGCAGCGTCCGTGCTGCCAAGCTGTGGTAGTTCAGCTCTGGGTGAGCTGCAGCATCCATCGTGGGTGGCTTCTTCCCAGGGTTTGAGGTGCTGGAAGCAGGCCCTAAACCAAGAACAGGGCTGCAGATTTACCTGCATTTAATGTACTTCAGTTTAATTGCAACAGCCAAGAGGACGGAGGTAAATAAGAAAGTAATTAGAACCATAATGGGGGGATCTTCCTTGTCACAGCGACACAGATTGTTTCTTTATTCTCCTCCAAAGAGGTAGAACTCAGCAATAATTTTGTTGCAGTGACATTTATGGGAGAGACTTGAAAGGAGCAGAAGAAAAGAAACAAGCCAAGGGACAGCTTTCCCTTGCTGGCAACATGCGTCAGCTCTGACGCTCCTGAAATTCTTTCCAAGCCCCCCTCCAGCAAGCACTTAGGAGTTATTTAATTGACCATTAGAGGATTAGGTGTTGCTGCTGACAAGCCCTGTTACAGAGGGCAGGGTGGGGACCACAGCTCTCCCTCCTTCTGACTCCTTGTGCTGCTCTGCAGAACCTCAGTGGCTGTTCGTGCCTCACCTCGGTCCCTGCCGAAAACGCCACCGTGGTTCCTGGCAAGTGCCCCAGCCCTGGGTGTGAAGAGGCCTTCCTGACATTCCTGTGTGTGATGTGTGTCTGCAGCATGATCGGGGCCATGGCACAGACACCTTCAGTCATCATCCTCATCAGGTAGGCCTTCAGCCACCGTCCTCATCAGGTGGAGCTGCTCGAGGCTGGAGGGACCCTAGGGCACAGTGGGGAGCTGAGGGTCCCACACAGCTCCTCGCCTCTGTCTTTTACACTGAACTCACTGTCCCCACACCCATGACTATAAGCTGAACTCCTTTCAAGCCATTTTCTACCTAAGCCACTTTTTTTTCACTTGGTAGCAGTGCCTGATTTAACCATGGCATGGCCCCACTTCAGGGCCTGCAGTATGGACCAGCTAGAGAGAAAATAGAAACTGCTCGAGCTCTCCTTTGGTAAAGTGAGGGAGTGAGGTAGAACTGGGCCCCCAAATGGACAGGATTTCTGCAGGGATGTTGCAGAGAATGGTGGCAGGGGTTGTTCTTCTGGGATTAACATGGAAATACAGACGTGCAGGTTCCAATCCAGGTAGTAAGGAAGTTACAGCTGCATCAGGAAAGGGGCAGAATTGCCACCCCGTGTTCTCAGCACATAATGGCTTAGAGAGAGGCTTAGGCTCACCTTTTGAGATAGTCTGGAAACCACTGAAACCATGGAAAAACGAAAAGCTGTGGCAAAGACTAGCTTTGGTGAATACCTCCCTGACTGGAGTTTAACTTGTTTCACCCTGGATGAAGTCCAAGAACATAAGGAACTTGGAAGTCTGAAGGACATGTCAGAGTTAAACCAACGTGAATAGGTGGGCAAAAGTAGCTCATTCAAATAACTGACCTTGTGTTATTTCCAGACGTATGGAACACTTCACCTTATGATATACATATATATCTAAGCCCACATTTATCCAGAATTACTTAGCTGTCCAAGCTGTCACTTACTGAGAGTAATAACTAGAGGCATAAATAGCAGATCCATTCTGCTGCCTGGAAAATTCCAATAAAATTCAATCAATAAGGTCTGTATTAGAAACACACTCTTGAGTGGATTTTGGACAGAACAGCTCTGTGAGGGCATGTCTCCCTGCAGGATACAAAATGAGATATTCCACCTACTAGTTCATTTCTCTCTTTGCATCTCCGGTAGCTAAAGGGAAATCAAATTCCTCATGATAAATATTGTGACAAAAGCAATTTGAAGTTTGAAGAGTTCTTTGTTCAAGGAAGCTGCCAGCACCTTTAGGATCCTGCATGGAGACATCTGAGTGTTGCCTTCAAATGAGATAATCCCAGCACCAGCCAGGAAGAAGAATACCAGGGAATAAGAAAAGCAAAAGGAAGATTAAACATACTCAGTTCAGAGCTGTAGGAAATAAACAATAATACATCCAGATTTGTAACTTCACTCAGAATCATTGATAGCTGCCAAATGTACAGTGAAGAGCTCTGAGCCAGATACCACCTGATGCTTCTTGCAACTGCCATCTTCCATTGCTTAAAGAAAATTGTGACATATGAATGTGTCCCTGGTGTTCAGAGCAGTGACAAGTGACACTGGCAGCTCCCATGGTTATTTAAAAATGGACTCAATGTCTACAAATTAACTGTCTTGTCCAAGCAAGTCATTTGGTCACTGCTGTAGTCAATGAGAAAAGGAGATTTCTCCAAGTGGCAGTTTTTACTCCAGACTAAAGTTATGGGGATTGACTTTGGTCTTAAATACAGAAAAGTGGATGGAAGAACACCACCACCAATTAAAAGCCCACTGTGAATATTCCATGTTATAATCTATTTTTTCATTAAAATAAACTTTTAATGCTCTGTTTCATTCATTTCCCACCCAACTGTAGAATCCCATTTGCGCCAAGCCATTAACCATTGAAACATTTTTCCAAGGTCATATAATTCCTGGCATAAAGGCTTTGTATAAAGCACAGGGGTCTGCCTGAAAACTGCTGAAATTCATCCCAAGGTCACAGGCTTCATGCAGAAGTCATGGTATAGTATTACATGGCCCATGAATGTGTGAGAGGAGGGCAGGTGATCAGAAGTGTCTTCTCCTAACTTAAAATCTCTTGCTGGTTCTGTTTTACCTGTTTTGGCTGATGCCCCTCCAGTCTGTTTATAAAGAGAACCACCCCTGCCATGATTGTTTTTTTTAAGCACCTTTGAAGGATAACTCTTAATGCAATAGTGTTCATAGCAGAAGACACTGTAAACACTGTCTTCCCAAGATAAGAAAAGTGGCATGCTGAAGTCATGTGCATGAAAAACTAGTGTTGAGTACTTCTTCACTGAATCAATAGTCTGACTGAACCTTTTGGTCCACCATCCTCCCTCCCTCTTTTGTTCCCAGTAGTCTGGGGAGTTTCAGAACCAAAAGTTTTCTCTCCCTCCAGTTCTCAACATCTGGAGCCTTGAAAACATGATAGGGAGCTTGTAAACAATGATTTAATGAGATGGGAATTCCATTTTTCCCCATCCAATGACAACATTAGCTGTTGTTATTAATGACTTGGCTAATTCCTGAACCTATCGCCAATGCAATTACTTTTGGGGCTGTAGGCAGTTCAAGAGAAGGCTGAAGAAAAGCCCCATTAATGACTTTTTGAAGAGGTGCTGGTGGCATCCTGGCTGACAGCACAGAATGGCCACAGGGTGTGTTAATCAAAGCAGAACAAGAGGAATTGATTTCTCTCTCTCTCTCCTCCCTGCAGAACCGTGAGCCCTGAACTCAAGTCTTACGCTCTGGGGGTGCTTTTCCTGCTGCTCCGGTTGCTAGGTAGGTGCAAAAGTTGTGTGTCCTTCTCTCCCAACCTTTGTTCCCTCATGGAACACTCCATTTTTAACATGAAAAAGTTGATTTCTACTCCCTGTAGTGCTGTCGTTGTCATGAGTGGGGTCCAAGCCCTCTCCATGAGAGGTGTCACATCCAGGCTCCTGAAGGCATTTTTCCTGCTATTTGTGTTGTGCTGATGGAAGAACATGCAGTGTTGCATGAGAAATGGCTGTTTCTCCCATGGTCCCACACAACCAGTTTCTCTTCTGTAGCTGTTATTAACGTGTCAGCAGCTTGTGGAATTACTGCTGTATTGCATATAGCTGAAGTAGAGGGATATGGATTTTCACCCTCCTTTGAGGGGCAGGCCCTGTCTGACAGGGTGGGTTTGCCCCTTCCTTTGGGTGTCTTGGAAAGGAAACCAGGAAAATGAGACAAGCTGAATCCTTGTTTCCTCCTGTGGGTTAATATCCCATTAAAGTCCATATGGCTCCTCCTCTGGACCAGTATGAATTAAAGGGAATGTATGAATTAAAGGGAATGTACCTGGCTGCTGCATGTTTCTGGGTGGTTTTTTTCCCCTCTGGAAGAGGTGTCTCCTGTTTTAAAGCTCTTCTATTTCAGCTCATTATTCTCAGTGATTCAGGGCATAATCCTCTGATCCATCATTATGTGGGACCATCTCGTGCACAGGGTTTCTGCATGTTGTGGGAGTGAAATTTACTTTTTTTAGCAGGGCAGAGGGAGCACCTTCCCTGCATGGCTGCCTTGGTCCCAAAGGAATGAGCTGGAAACTAAAGTGCCATCTCTTAGGCTACAGCAAGATGCTGGGAACTACAGGACTGAAAATCCAGCAGTATCAGACATCAATTTGAATAAGTGAATAAGTTTTTTTACTTAATTTTTTAACACTTTATTTGCCATAAGCCTAACAGGAAATGGTGCTCCCAGACGAGTTTACCAAGCCGATTAGATGTATGTTGGTTTTGTTGAAGTAACTGCAGTCATACAAAAAGTTCCATCAAGTTAACTTAGCCAGAGCTCAGATGACTCAAAGGGAAGTTTCTGGGATGACCTGGGTCAGCTCTGGTTCAAGCCTTGCAAACACAGCATTTTCTTTATCTGCTGGTGCTGCTCGTGGGTTTTGGCCTGGCTTCAGCTGTGACTGGCTGAATGTGGAGTGTCAGCAGGCAAGTGTGCAAGGAAGACAGCTGTGGGGGTTTCCAAAGGAAAAATACTTAAGGGGAGAAGTTTTTAGCTTTTCTTTTTTTCTTTCAAAAGAGAGAAGCCTCCTGAGATAGCAGTATCCTCAGTTCCTCTAAAACCAGCCTGACTTACATGCTTAAGTTGAACAGATTTCTTTTTTTCATTCTGATAAAGAAGCCATGGTGAGAATTTAAACTCAAATCTTTATGTGTTGCTCTGTCAGTAAGGGATTCCCATTAAATAAGACAATATATCCTGAAGCATATCAGCAATGTAGCTGGAACACACAGAAAATGAAGAGAAAGATACTCTTCCATATGAGCAAGGGTATCCAAATTGTGCCTCTATCAACCTGAGGTTTGAGAATAGCTTTACTGATTTATTTTAAAAGCTTTTCAACTCACCTTTAAGCTTTGACTTAAGATGACAGTGATAATAGCTGCTTCTTGAACCAAAGGAGAGAATTAAATGCAAGAGGTATGAGACCCGAAGGTGCAATCGTAGCTAATAGATTTCAGTAAGACAGAAGCACCTTTTTTTATGCAGCCCTACAGCTTCTGCTATGAAATATATATATATATATATAAAGCAGAAATTTTTGCAACATTTTGCAGTAAGAGGTAGAACATGATTGACTCTCTTTAATATTCACTGTAATAACATGAAACATGACTGAATTCTCCCAGTATCCTCCTGCATATATTATCTCATTTCATAGGAATTCTGCTGTGAGAGGGCAGCCTAACAAAGTCTTCATATGAAAGCATTACTGCAGCTTCCCAGAGAAGAGAGTAAAGCAGTGCCATTGGAGCCAAAGATTCAGAATGGAATTGTCTGGAATCATGAAGTGTTTCAGACCTTTAAGATCCTGGATGCATCCTTTCTGGGTGGTGGCCACCATGCATTCTAGACCAGCCTCTGCTTACCAGGGCACTTCCTTAGATGTTTTCCCTCCAAGCTCATGTTGTTTGCCTCTTATTCTAACGTGGCAAAACCCCACAGTATTTCACTCTCAGAAGGGGTTTCTGGTGTGCAGTGCAACCCCTCAGCTCCCTTTTCTCAGAGGTTTGGGTGCCAGCTTACTCCTGTGAGTCTCTTTTCCTCTCCTCTGCAAAAAACATGAAATACTGTTTTTTCCACATGGCTACATTCACATGGGAGTAGCTCTGAAGTTCAAGGGAAACAGGTCCTTCCTCAAGCCTTATGATGACCACTTTCCAGGCCAAATTATCGTGGACACTAGGCAGGCCAGCTGAAGCCAGCAGGTGGGGATGGCAGCTCTCTCTCAAGTTCAGCCTTCACGTCTCCAAAGCTTTGTGTCAACATCTCGCAGCATGTTAACAAGTAGGGACTCACACCTCAAAATTATGATCCAAATGTGGTTTTCTGTTATTCCAGGAAGAACGTGGCTCCTCAGTCACTGCCACATCTGGATGTTACCCCTGAGTTGCCATCCAGCAACACTAGGCACACAAACCTCAGTCAGCAGCACAGCCTCTAGTTTGTTTGTGGCAGGAACCCAGCTGAATTTTTAAATTCCAGGTTGAGTGCGTGATTGTTCACAGGTTTCAGCTAAAAAAGTGTCTTTTAACATAGAAGCAGAACCAGCTCAGCCTGGATTTTCCAGTCATGAAATGATGAACAAAGAGCTGGTGCTGATATTTTTTTCCAGAACATAGACAGGTTTTTAGATATGACGACTGGAACTAGTATTTCTAACAAACAGATTGTCTTGCTTTTTTATCATCTGGTTTTATTTACTACAATTGTGCTATTAATGACTGGTTAAAATGAGTACCAAAAGCCCATATAGCCTTTCTTAATTCCTGCATTTATCAACATATAAGGAAGATCAAACAAAATCTGCAGCGCTCCAGTCATCAACAAAATAAAATAAAGAGATCTCACCTACCACAGAGAACAGTGAAGACAACCAATTTATTTGTAGTCTTAGGATACATGTCATGAATGTCACTACTTCGCTCGTGACAAGCTGAAGGAAGGTATCTTTTTTAAGCCTGGAAATCCAGGTTAATGATGAAACTGGATCCAAGATTAAACACTTTCCTGTCTAAAAACTGCAGTCCTTGTGTCTGCTTTCACAGGTATTTTTAGAGTCTCAGGCATCACAGCACCTACGGATGCATTGATACTGTCAGGGGGGTGTTGTGCCTGCCTGCTGTTGGATTTCAGTAGATGTAATGCTTTCCTTTGCTCACTGTCTTAACCCACAGCAGTGACTTTATCAGTCAGGGTTTTTTTCAGGCTTTATCCCCTTCTAGCCTCTGCCCATAAATACAGCAGAAGGTAGAGAAATGGTTACATTATGTAGAATGTTCACATTTTCTTCCCATTGCTGCGCACTCAGTGCACGTGCGCTGGCTGGGGACTGCAGAGCTGGAATGTGGATGTCCTAATCACAGTCAGGCTAATGGGAAACAGGGGGCTGGCTGCAGTGTCCCTGTAGCATGGGGGAAAGTAGAGAAGAAAAACATTTCCTTTATTAGTTAAATGAGATTGGAGTGATTACTTTGCTTTAAGATTGCAGCTCTGCTGCAAACTATGATTGAGAAACACTCATCGGTAGTTAGCTGCAGTGGCTGTGGGAGAATCCTGCTGTGATATTTCATTTAATGGCACTCTGAAATTTTTCCTTCTTTTCAGATGGCATCTTTGACATCTATTAGAGGCCATTGTTTCTTTTCCTTAGATCCAGAGAAAAGCTTTTGATATGTCAGGCTACAGTCCAAAACTGGATCTCAGTACCGAGACTGATTTTAGATGTTGACCTGGAGTGCTATGAGATCCTTCAGGTGAACACCCTAAAGTACAGAATTGCCAGTTTCTACAGAGTGAGCTGCAAGGCTCTTTCATTTACCCTCCACTTAGTCTCATTAGGCAAACAAGAAGCTTAATAAAAGCCACTCAAACTTGAATAAAATCCTTGCTGCATATTGATATCAGCAGGAATCTCTTCTGTTGACGTTAAGTCCAAGCTAAAAGCTTATCCAAAAACTTCATTCAGGTTGATTTAGAACTTCAAAAATTAGAATCACAGGCTGCAGCTGGAACTATTAACCTTGATAAAGTACTTTCCACTCACTGAAGTCACGTCCTCTCTCTTTATCACAGGGATCATAAAAGCATGATTTGTCTCTCTTATTTTGGCAGGTTTTATCCCACCTCCACTGATCTTCGGGGCCGGGATTGACTCCACGTGTCTGTTCTGGAGCACGTTCTGTGGAGAGCAAGGAGCCTGTGCACTGTATGACAACGTGGTCTACAGATACCTGTATGTCAGCATTGCTATTGCCCTCAAGTCCTTTGCATTCATCCTGTACACAACCACCTGGCAGTGCTTGAGGAAAAACTATAAAAGATACATCAAGAACCACGAAGGTGGTCTCAGCACTAGTGAGTTTTTTGCCTCTACTCTCACCCTAGACAATCTGGGGCGGGACTCGGTGCCCCAAAACCAACCACATAGGACAAAATTTATCTATAACCTTGAAGATCATGAGTGGTGTGAAAATATGGAGTCTGTTTTATAGTGACTGTGGAGGGGTGAACTATATTAATAATACAAGGGTCCTTTTTAATAAAAACAAGGAGAGAGCACGAAAGAAAGAAGAAACAACTGCAAAACAGCAACGGCAACACAGGAAACTTTTGTCTTTTTCTCAAAGTCAGACCCAGCCAGGATTCTTGAGAACAGCATCTTTCAATGGGATCACTTGTCACATCCTGAGGGGTGATGGAGAAAGCAGGGAGCCCTTGTGGCTGGGTACCAGCCCCTTTGGTGACAGTATGGGCTTCCAAGGAGGGCTTCTGCAGAGGTTCACCGGAGAGTTCGGCACAGGCTTGGGCACGAGGCGTAGAGAAAGCAAGCCGATACCAGCAAGCTGATAACAGCAAGCTGATAACAGCAATAGGTTTTCTCCCAGTTGAGATGGGGTGTGTGGAGCCCTGCAGGGTTGGCCAGGCTGGGTGCTGCTCCAACCTGCTGCGTCTGCAGTGGCAAAGAGGGAGCGGTGCTGGAGCCCTTCCAGCAGCCACACTCTGTCACCAGCCACGAGTCCACGATAAATACCTTGAAAGCTGCTGGAAACCTTCCCGGTGGCAAGCAATGCTGTCAGGGGTATCCAAGGCCTTCCAGCCCAGGCTTATTCACAGATTGCAGCTTCGTGGCTGTCTGTGAATAACTACACTCACATCTCAAACCCAGTAGAGTTCAAGACGTTTGCTCACACTTGCCAAACGTGCTGTCATTTTTAAAGGGGGATGAGTTCCAAATACTTATCTGTGTAGTTCTCTAATAAGATGTTTTTTGAAATTATTTTCAAAACTATGTTAACCCTTAAATCACTGACACTTTTCCATGAGGAGGATTTATTTATGCTAGTTTGGGGAAGGATCCTGTTTAATTCACCCAAACGTAATGTGACTCAAGGGGTTTGTTTAATCCTCTGCATTTTTTATCCATACGCCTTCATTCTAATATGCTACCAAGCCAATGAAGACACACAATGTGTTTTTAAAAAAGAGAATGAATGCACTGTGTCTCTATAAAAACAATTGTCAGTTGGAGAATTATAGATAATATGATGATTTACATAATATAGTTTTTTCATATTCTATGTGACTCAGTGAATACATATATATGTGGAGAGGCTGTTTGTGTTCTCTCCAGTTTTTAAAGATATATATATAATTTGCAATCTAGAAATTGTGTGGTGGATGTTTTCTTTAAAGTGTGTGCGTGTGCGTGTGTGTGTGCGCAAGATGAGAGGAATACTGACCTTAATCCTTCAACCCTCACAATTGGTATTTTATTTTTCACCTGAGAAATTCCACTGACTTTCAGTGGAAGCCGTGTGAGGAAGATGGAATAATCTCTCCTGGATGCCACATTTTGTTTGTACATGTGGGAATGGTGTTCCTCTGGAAGGCTGGGTTATGGGAGCAGAGGCTGGCCAGCATTGGGCAACTCAAACTTCCATTCAGCTCCCCACAAAGTGTCCATGCAGGAGCAGATTTGACTTGGCTCTTGCTGTGCAGTCTTACCTAAGCCTGCAAAAACCATGGGGAAACTTTCATCTGATTACAAGAAGTGTGGGGGTCGGGCTTATTTTGTATGCATATTTTTGTTTTCCAAAACATTCCTGCTGGGAAGCAATGCAAATTGGCAGCATTTGATGAGTTTTTCCCCAGGAACCAGACTTGTTTCCAATGGACTAAATGTCAGAAGGGCTTTAAGGGTTAGCATCATAATTAAAAGTTCCTTTACTGTGTGAATTTCAAAACTGTTGTGAACTTGAGAATGTTTAGAGAAGTAACCCGACACGTTGATGCTGGATATCACTTCCATGCAGGTGGCAGAGGGGCTGATCTTCCCCAAGTCCTTGTCCATTGCTGCAGTGGGCACCCCAGAGCTGGCACAATTATGGAGGGTTGATAACTTGTCACTCATGTTCAGCATCTTTTCAGCAGACTTTTCTCTTATCCAGGCTTTGCAACATGGGTGTGGAACATCAAACTGCTTCCACTTTACTGACTTTACATGTGTGTTTGCAACTTATGCACAGAATTACATGCTCAGCAACAATTAGGGCAGGAAAAAAGGGTGTATCAAATAAACTCCATTGTGCCAAATACTCAACAAATATTGTAACTGCAGATATTTAATTCTTGAGTTTCAGCCATATTAAGAATCACTCAATTGATGAAGGAGGTTAAGGAAAAAAATATATTAGGCTATGCAGTGCCATTGTTAACGTTGGGTGGTAAATGATGCTTTTTAGACCATTCCATTGGTTTAGTATAGTCTGTCTGCTAAAACAGAGATACTGCATCCATAAAACAATGAATTCAAAAAAGGCACAGGGTACATAATGGTCTCATAAAATATATATAATTGTCAAGTATAAGCCTTTGAAATCATTCTGTACAGTTCTCTTCATTCTGCAGATTTATTACTTAGACTGCTGTCTTTCCAAATGTTAGCTCATAATTTTATACTATAAACACACTTTCAGACTCGGACACAAATGTCACAGAATAGAACCTTTCTGAAAGCCTGATTGCTTGAAATTTCATAACCCCTTTTACAATTTCATGATTTTCCCCTCTGAAAGTCCAAGGTGAAGGAGAATAGCATGCTGATTGATATGCTGTAAAACAAACTCCAGTATTCATGAACTGTGGTTTGTTGGTACAGTCAAAAGTCCCCCTTGACCGGAGTTATAGAAACAGGATTCAAGGCACAAAACATTTTCATTTTTGTTTTTCTCTACTTTTTTTCATTTGATCCATCTCTTCTCTTAGTATGTGTGGGAGATGTGGTTGAATGGGGTTACTTACATATTTTTGAAGCTGTAACTTGAAATTCCTGCATGATTATTATTTTATTTCTTTTGATAATGGAACGTTTGAAAAGCTTTTCCTCCATCCCAGTCTTCTTTTTTTTTTTTTTTTTTTTCCTCCCAGGGTTAGGGCTAATGCCTGCATCATGAAGGGCTTTTCTGTCAATGCTTTGGTACAGATTTAAGAACAGAGCTTTAGTTTAAAGAGAATACACAGACCAAACCGTTCATCCACACCAGCAGGCATTTTGGTTTTTTCTGATGTCAGAACCACAAGGCACTGTTGCCTGCAACCCAATTTTTGTTACAGAATAACAAATGAAAAGTGTCAGACATCCTCCTTCTTCCCAAACTGCTATGGGCCTTCACCCTTCAGCACTTCACCTCCGTCCTACAACTGCCTTAACCATGCAGGAAACTTAAAAAACAAGGATGGAGTTAGAAAAATGCCCATTCCCAGGAAGAGAAACAGGGGCATGGTCTGAGCTGTGTGGTCCAGAGCCAGTGGTGGAAATTATTCCCTCATATTCAAGGGCATTGAAATTCAGGGGTTTGTTGAGACCTCAGTCTCAGCAGAAATGTTCTTTTTGGCATTTCTAAGCACTGTGTTCCCCACGTGGCTGTCTGTTAAGGAATGGGATGTTTGGAAAAAACAAACTACTTGAGATTCTGCAGTCTCTCTGGGATTGACCAGTTGCCTTGCATGACTTCAGGTTGGGGTTTCCTTTCCCTTGCACAGATCCCACTTTGGAATAACCCCAGTGGAATCAAAAGGGGACCCCAATCTAAAATTGGTGCAGATGAAACTGGAATTGTTTTCTCTGCATCCTTGTTAACAAGGTGATGCATTTCCAGAAAACCTTCTTATAGTACATATAGAAATCATCCATTTTTCTGACTTTGCCCAGCACATCTTGGATGTAGAGTGGGACTGAGAAATCCATCACTTGAATTATCACTTGAATATCACAAACCTTCCATTCCTGGCAATTCAGCTAACAGGGACCTCCCTCTGCCATTCCCCTCTGAGATGCACAAAACTCCTCAGTGCTGCTGCTGCTGTTAATTGTGGTTGGGTCTCGCCTTGTTCAGAAGGTGAGAAGGGAAAGATGCAGAGAGGAATTAGCTTCCATTATCTGATTTAGCTACACTTCAAAGTGCTTCCAAATTGAACTGATGGTCTGCAGACATTTGGAACGTGATTGGAGTATTTCCAAATGGCTGAGATGCGTTGACTTTTTTTCCTTGAAAAAAAAAAAGGAATGAATGTGATTTGGACCCCCTCCTATCCCCATCAGAGTTTTATGTTCACGTTGCAGTGGAGGCAATGTGCTTAAGGTTCACCTTTGTGTCTCAGACAGACTCACATTTTTTCTCAGCAAATGAGGTCATGGGACACAGAAAGGCAACTCCATCTCACAACCAGCAGTTCCACTCCACAGCCAACCCACACCAACCTGAAGCCTACCAGCACTGTGAAGCTTTAGCCCCCAAGTCAGCCACAGCTGTTGCTGCCATGTGAGAGTTTGTCACAGCTGGATGTGTTTGGCTTGGTGTTTTCTTCAGACTTTGACATTCTTGGTGTGATGTTTGCTTTATTCTTGGCAGGTGATGTGGGGAGTTGTCAGTATAAAAGACACATGCAAATGCTTCACTGGACTGATGTGATAACAGCTTTGTTTCTTTATTCACAAGGGTTTCCAGACTTACTCCTGCTCTGCCTTTAAATGCAGCCGTGCTCATCTGTCCCCCTAATTTCATGTGAACTGTGTTTGCAGACAGGAGCAGGTTTGTTGTTGTTCTCTCTCTAGATCTGATTAATATGTGCAAAGCTCACAAGCTTCCCGTGCATAGGGCAGAGCACCCCTGATTAGAAGCAATAATACTGACCTGCTCTCATTTGCAATTAGGGGTTCTGGCTTTTCTTACCTAAATATGGGTTCACCTCTCCCAGCAATCCCACACTGCTGCTGTGACTCACCTGTTTTGTTGGCAGCCAAGATACAACTGGTGGAACACAGGCAGCAGTTTATTGAGATGGGAATCTTTGGTGAGAGCCAGATTCAGCCGTGCTTATCTGATGGTTGAGACTGATCCCAGGAGGAAAGGACATTGTAACTGAGCCACTTGGTAGCTCTGAAAGGATTATCCACCCTTCTGTGCCCCTGGATAGCCCTACCTCCACCAGACCCATGGTTTGTGGGTGTTTTCTTCCAAATTGACCATCAGCTTCCTTTCTCTTGCCACAGTTCTTCTTCCCCCAAGGACAAAGCACAGCTTGGCTATACCAAGTCAATACAAGGTATCCAGAGTTACTGAGAGGCATTTAAATTTGCCTGGGATGCCAGCAGGTCTCACTTAGTTTTACATATGTTCAAAATGTTATCGTTTGTTCTGCTTATATCCCCTAAATCTATAACTTCTAGGCTGCAAATGATGTTTTCTATCATTCCATTGACATTTCTAGCCAATCTGAGTCTTAATACAATTGCTTTGCTGAAAAAATGGCCTTTCAGCAGTTCTTAGACATGAGGTACTTCTTTATTAACTTGTGGTGCCAAGTAAAATCTTTGGCCATTGTCTGTTCCCTGAATTCAGGGGAGCAGAAGGAAGCTGTGCCTGCCCAGAGGCAGTACTGATGTTTCCTAGGGCAGAGTGTGAGCATGGTCTGCTTTTCTTTCAGCTTCAGTCTTGCCTTGGCTGCTTGTCTCTGAGCATCTCTTGGTCCCAAAGGACACAGGGGATTTAGGAGAAGCCATGTGGACAGAGCAATCCATTAGATGGCTGCAAGAATAGGACTTGAGGATGTTTGTAGTGTTTATGTTGTTTTGCTTGTCAAAGCTTTGCTTCAGTCTGTATTTGATGAATGGAGTGACCCCAGGGATGGGGTCTTTGGGATGGGGTGAGTTTGTGATGTTTCCCCCATTTTATTTAGATTAAGTGTGGCAGAGCAGAGTGTCCAACTCTAAGAAGAAAAAGATTTGTCATACCCTGAACAGTTTCTAGTGCTGGACTTGTTCTGCACAAACTTGGTGTCTGCATATGGCAGGAAGCAATAAGAAACTTGACAGCTGCAACTCTGCAAATAATTTATAGCAAATTCGTACATGAATTTTCACGCTTATTTCTTCCTTGCAAATTGCTGAGAAAACCAAGAAAATGCCTCCAATGTATTTGCAAGGTTGTTTCTGCATATCATCTGTGATCTGGAGAAGTTGGAAAAGATTTCTTGTAATTCACACACAGGGGTTTGTTCTGAATGGACATAAAAATCACAGGGGATATTTCTGCTCCCTGAGTTCCCTAGGCTGGAATTTTCTCTTCAGTAGAACTATTTAGTTCAAAAGTATGTGATTAGGAATTGAGTAAGAGGATCCCTGCTCAGTGCCAGTGGGCTGAGCGCTGCTGGACACACGGTGCTCCAGGACAGCCAGAGTGCTGGCTTCCAGCTCACAGTCCACTTTCCAGGAATATTCTCTCACAGATGCTTGAAATTCTCAGCCTCTCCCAGTGTTCCTACTGGTTAAAGCACTCATTTGAGTAATTACTGAGAGCAAACACCAGGAGGGTATGAACCTAGACAAAACTGAATTGGTATTGAGGTGAAGCAGGTGGCGTAAATTTTATTTGCGATGTTTGCACAGCGCTTGGATCGGAAGCAGAAACCTCTCGGGGATCAAGAGAGTTGCATATGGCCTAACATATCTTAGTTCTTCCCAGGTGAATTGCCTGTGGGTGGGACAGCAGAAGGCATCTTCCCTGCCACAGATCTCAGCCCCCAAAACCCGTTTCCTCTTGCAGTACGGCGTCGCACAAACACCAGTGCATTTACCCCTCAGTGCAAACAGTGCTATGTTTTTGGTGCCTCACAACTCTAACTGTGAACTTGAAAGGAAGAAATGACCCCTGTTCTTCACCTGTGACACTTCCTGCCCGGTCAGAGGAGCAGGATGATCCCTCTTGGAGACTCACAGCCGTTTTCCTAAAGTCTTGCTGCAGCAGGACCAAACGGTGCTCTGTGATCACAGGTGGCCTATTCCCTGTGCTAGGGGTCTGTAGCTCAGCTGCAGCCCCACCTTGCCTTCACAGTGTTTTGGTGCAAAGCATGGTGAGGAGGCTGCACATGACTGCCCCTGACGAGTGCTAAGGGCTGCCAGTGGTCTGTGACCACGGAAGTTTTGGAGTCTCCACGTTAGCACATGAAAGCAGCTTTTCCCTCAGCTGCTTTTGGGAAGGAGCCATCCCAGAGCAGGTTCAGAGGGAAACTGGAGCAGCGCTGGGACCGCACAACAGGGAGCTCTTGGTGCCACATCCTTAGGGAGGAGGGGGTGGGATGGAGCAGGGGAAGAGCTGTGACATTTTAAAACCCATAGTGCCTACCACTGCAAATGGAACGCTGTATTGTATTATATTATACGTGACTACCATGTAAATAAAGTACAATAAATGTGGTGTTCGTTAGGATTTTGATACAAGTCAAATGCAGTCTGCAGAAATGTTTTTTTCCCCTGCTGTATGTACTTATATCACATTCCAGGCACAGGGACATTAGGAGTCGTGTGAGCTAGCAATGCATAAATGGCATTTTATGGGTGCGTTTGCAGTAAGGTTGTTTTAAAATTCCTTTTGCCCTGTGCAGATGAGACACGAGCACCATCTGAAATCAGAGGGGAGGGAGTGGGGGCAGTTTAAACAGGCAGGAGGAGAGCAGCTCCTGATGTGGTTTGTGAGCAGAAGAGAGTGCCCAGCCAGTCCTTGGCCATGCCTCATTCATGGAGGAGAAACAGCGAGGTTTCAGTGGCTGATCTCTCTTTGCTTGTTTTCCTGCTGCAGAGGTTGACCAGCAGCACATGCCCTGCCTGTGTAACCTGGTAATCCCCCACCCCTGACAGCCTTTAGTGGCAGCTACAGATGAGCAAATTTGAGAGCTTAAAATTCAAAGCAGATTGGGAAAGTTCTGTTCCTGACCAGCTGGCTCCTCTGTGTCTCTGGCTGAGATTGAGGGGCTTGGAGCTTTGGCTAATAAGAATATTAGGAACCTACTTTGTTCCTTTATCCACTCTCTTATCCATCCTTCTCTTTCTCCATAATGTAAATAAAGAAAATAATACATTTTCACGAGGCAGGCCTGCCATGTGCCCTCCAAAGCCTGATGCATCTCTCGGTTGTTGGTGGGAGTTTCTCTGGGCTTCAGAAGCTCAGGACTTCTCTGACAAGTGTTTGCAGCTAGTGTGGGGATGTGATCTTCCATCAGTGCATGGAGGGTGCTTCCACACCAATTGTCTTGTTGGAGAACAAAACCACCCCATGCAGTTTGTCACACCTGTGGCTTGAAACTCACCTGCAGAGCTCTGTGCAGGGTCCCCAGCACTGGAGGAGTATTTACCTGCCTCTGTACCAGACCAGTCCATGGTGTTTGTCCCTCATACCATTGCTGTCCTTCACAGTCACCTGGGCACAGCAGCATTTGTGGGTTGTGGAGAAGGTCCTTCCTGCACAGAACATCTCCACAAAGAGTCTGTGTGTGGGACCTGGATGAGCCCACGTGCCACTGCCCCTTCTCAGGCTGGGGGTTACTGTTTTACTGCCATGCCCAAGGGAAAGTGGTTCTCAGAAAGGTCTTTGAACTGTGCTGGTAATCTGACTGCTGGTAACTTTTCAGATGTTTAACAGCTCTTCCAAAATAAACCAAAACCTGGTTTGGGAAAGGAAATGTTTCACTGTACAATTGACTTAAAAAAAAAAAAAAGAGAAGCCACATGCTCGATATATTTTGAGTACTGTGTTCTGTATTTTTGCAGCTTATATTTTCCAGATGAGCAGTTTAGAAATATGTGATGTGAAATACATACTGTAAGTTTGCTGTAAATGATATTAAAAACACTATTTTCATTCTTGCCCTGTCTCACTGGATGATCTCTTTGGTTCTCCCAGGTTGGCTGGCTAGGCTGGTGCTCTGACTGTTCCAGAAGGTTCTCAGACTCAGTAAAAGCAGGGTTGAGAGTTCAGGTTGGAGGTTCTGATGGTGATGTTGAAAGTTTGCTAGACGTGACAGTGGTGATGAATGTGTTCTGTGCCTTCAGAGGGGAGGTCCAGTGAAGCAGTGGTTGTGGCAGAAAAGGTAAGGCAGGTTTTGGGGAAGGGCAAAATGAAGTTTAATGAATGGAGAAAGGAAAGAGAACAAGGGCATCTTAAATTCTTGTAGAACAGAGGAACTTGAACACCTGGAAGACACCAAAATGAGGAGGAGCTCAGAGGGAACATGATTGGAGCAGGAAAACGCTGGATGTGTCAGTGTTGATGAATGTGTCTCACACTCTTTGTGTCAGTTCAGCTGTGGAGGGAAAAAAAAAAAGGAGCTTTTAGCTGAAATAGCAACAGCTGAGTGAAGTGGCTGAGCCCTGCCATGCACCCTGAGCCCCTGCAGCTGCAGAAGCTTCTCCATCTCCCATCAATGTTCCCACTGCCCTGGGACCAGGCCCAGAGGGTGACACATTCCTGAGGATTCAGTGACACACACTTCCCCTTGTTCCAGCTGCTGTACTGCTCAGAATAAAAGTAATCACTTCTTTGACCCTTTATTTTTAAATGCTTCAAATCTGGTGTATCAAAGGGAAGTTTTCTCCTGAGTTTCTACAAAATGATGCTAAATAGGCAATTGCCTTCCAACTGAGTTGAATATTCACTTATTCTTTGTTTGTTCCTTTTTTTAATCCCTGTTCCAATTCCCTCTTCTGAAAGGCAGTGAGCAAAACAAAGATTAAAAGTCAGAAAACAGAAAAACAATTTTGTTACACACGAGTTGAATCCAACCACTGTTGCTTTGAATTCACTTTCCAGCAACTGAAGCTTTAGAGAATAGTTCAGGAGGAATGAGGGAGGAAGTCTGGGGGAAAAAAATGTTTTGTTAAATGTTGACAGCAAAGAATATTTTTATTTATTTCACTTCATTGCTTTTCCTCAGCCCAGCTCCTGGTTGTGTTGAGGTCTGTGCAAGCTCCCTCTGAAGGCATCATTCCTTCTGCTCTGCTGGCCCTTCCTGCGGGTCCCCACTGTCCCCCACAGTGGGTGAACACACCAGCACACATCACACCCAGCATTTCAGGGCCTCCCTTCAGCCATCTTAGACCTTTCTTTTTTGCTGCTACCTCTGACAGGATCTGGTTAATTGGGTATTTACCGAGCCGAATTCTGTTGTGGATGCAGATTATTAACCTTTATGTCACCTAGAAGATATTACACCTGGTAAAGTTAATGTTTTGAGACTGGGAGGTTAATGTGTCACTGTTCAGCCCTCCCTAATTGGCAAGAGGGCCCGTGTGTGGCTGTGCTGTGAGCCCTGCTTTAATTAGAAAGGACTCAGAGTTAGGTCACATCAGCAGCATCCCTTTACCTGCCCCTTTTAGCCTTCTCTGATCTTTCTCCTCCTTGGCTTTCCAGGACCTTGGGTAAGTCTTGATGTTATGGTGCCCACCCCAGGGAGGCTGTGATGCTGGAAGCCTTCCCAAGGCCATCCTGAGCTGGGTCTAAGGCAGTGGCTGCTGCTGGAGTCTGGAGAGCTCCAAGTGGAGAAGGTGGTGGTGTTCCAGACAATGTGCTCTGCAGAAGGTCGTAGCTCTGCACCAGCTTTGCTCAGCTCCTGAAGCTTTAGATGTTCTGTGTGCTCCTGAGCTGGCTGAGTGGCCTGGAGGGGTTGTGAGGGCCTGAGAGAACCTTTTTTGGTTTTTGTTGGGGTGTTCCTGTTCCAGGGCAGCAGCCCTGGGTTGAGTGTGTGACTGTGGAGAGCAGCAGTCGCGAGTGGAGAATGCTGGAAGGATCAAACGCATCATTAGCATTGTGACTCTGTACCACAAACCTCCTTTGAAGAGCCTTTTACAGGCAGCCAGAGAAGAGGGAGAGATCCCATGTTATTCATGGCAAGGCAAAGTTGGGTGTTCATCTCTTGTTTTTGTTTTCCTGTCACTCCAGTGATAAATAGGTGTCCTTCCACACAAGTGCCTTTGGCTCTGCAGGCAAAATGCAAAACTAAACTGCTACATACAGCCAGTCAGAATATTCCCAGAGAGGGGGAAAGAATGTAATTTCCTCTAAATTACGACTTTTTGTGGGAATATCTTCGTTCAGTGCTATTTCATTCAAACAAAAGCTGATGAGCTCGCAGTATCTTGTTGAAATTGGAGCATTTGGAGTTTTCTTTGGGAAACTGTAGCTTGAATTTTCTCAGCATACAAAATAAATTGGAGTATTTGGGCTTTTATCAAAATGAAATGTTTTGATTTCCTTCAAGCAGTATTTTCTGCTTAACATTACACTTCTGTGGAAATTCTGAAATTCAGTGTTTTGTTCTATTTTGAGACACAAGTGCACATAAACCTTCTGGAACTTTTCACAGATGCTTCTTGCCAATCCAGACCCCACCAGAAAAATACTTTGAGTGCCTGACTGGCCTGGAGGTAACTTGGGACATGGGAGCAGGCACAGCTGCTGTGAGGGCTTGCAGGAGCACACAGCCATCCAGCAGAAGGCCGGGCAGTGTAAGGATGAATTCTACTTCTAAGCAATTAAAGGTTTATCCATTGCTCAGTTTCCCTTTTTCATTGATCTGGCCTTTGAGAGTATGACTAATGTATTTAAAAATCAAAGCTAATGGTGCATTTTTTTTCCTGTTAGCTTGAGGCCAGCGTTGGTTTTAAAATTGGCTTTTGTCTACTCTTTTGCAAATTTGCATCTTCCCTCCATGGCAGGGGAAGATGCTTGAGCAGGGCTCATCCTCAGCCTGGGAGCACCACATTCAGGGGCTGAGCCTGCTCATGTCCCACTGCCTTTGAGCACAGGCTGCAGAGCCCCGGCCTATATTTTTCAGAATGCGGAGTTCTCAGTCAAAACTCCTTATTTGGGGAGTGAAAATCCATAAAGCTGAAGGGCAGCTGTAGAAATAGGGTGTTTTTACTGGCCTTGTAGGTGTGAAAGAGCTGCTTGAGGAGAACAAAGTGCAGCTCAGGGGAGTTTGCTCCCTGCCTGAGATCCATGGGGCTGGCTGGCTGTCGGGAGCATTAGCTCAGCACAAGGACCTTGCTGGCTGCCACAGTGCTTTTCTCAGAGCCTTTCCTCCACCTCTCAGGCTGTTTAGTCCATTAGTTACCTCTCTGGCCTTAAATAAAGGAATTTGAGGTTTTCATTAAAAGCCTTGAGCCTGAGAAGCTGATGCTCAGCAGAAGGCCGATTTTCACCTTTAGGAGATGGCCAGAAAGAATAAAAATGGTCTCATTGGGAAAATTTCTGCTGAGAAGTGGGAGAGCAAAGGGGATGGAATTTTTTATCTTATTCTCAGGTGGACTTGGGATGGCAGTGAGGAGTGAATGTGCCCCAAAGGCTGCAGGGTGGCCTGTGAACAGAGGTCCTCAGGCTGCTGCCAGCAGATCAGTACAGAAATTCAGCAAGCTGAAATCCAGGAGTCTAAGAAATGCTTGGGGTGGAATGGAGCCTCATCCTGATTTTCTGTCTTAGAGATGGTTTCTGGAATTAAACTTAACTCTCCAACCCTCCTTTCATATGCAGGAGCAAAGGGACTGCTGAGCCAATAATATGAATGATTGATATGATGATGTTTTTGTGGCAACCCTTAGAGCATGCTGAATGCTACCCTTTCCCTTTAGATTAATTAGGAATGCTTTCACCTGAAATCCTGGAGACCATTTCCTGCAGCCCTTGGGTGTATACAAAGCATCTTCTCCATTCAGGACATGTACAATTTCCCCACTGGAATCAGCACTCATCCAGTGCTAACACCCACACAACTTCCAAATGTGTCTGGAAAGGGGCATCTAGATTTCTGTATGAAGCCAGAAGATAACCCAGCCTTTGTTGAAAAGATGAAAAGATGTTTGACTTTTTTTTTTTTCCCAATATTGTGGAAACATGCTGCTGGACAACAAATGCCTCTGGAGATGCAGAAGAGGGTGCTGAGCTGCAAAGCAAAACCTGCTCAGCACAAGAGCACTCTTTGTCACTAAGGATAAGGTTTTAGGGGGCTCTTTCTGCCTTTGTATTACTTCTAATCTGTTTCACTGCGGGTCATAAAGCCTGGTGTGCTGAGTTTTTCAAGTGCCATTAGTTTATGGGCTTGTTAACAGAAAGGATTTTGTTGGTTTTTCATGGTCTGAATATCATTGAACCGGAGATCCCTTGGTGTAATTTTGATGGCAGAGGAGAATCAGGTTAATAACATTTAGGATCCTCTTTCAGAAAATATTATTTGAGCTGGTTCCCTTTTCCATCCCTCCTTTCCCTGCTCTTGCTGCCATTACTGGTGTTAGCTACCTGGTGTCACTGGAGCTGTATTTATGTAGTCATAGCTTGGGTAGAAGCTTTAGAAACAAGCAGGGCAGCCACCTTTTGGGGCTGCATTCAGAATAAAGTGGAGGAAGGTCTGTGAGAAGCTTGTTTGTTTGTTTTTACATGTGTATCTCTGTACAAAGCTCCAGATGGGAATACGAGGGCGTTTAAAAGCCAGGGGAAAAAAAAACAAGTTAGACTTTTTAAAGCATTGTTAGAGCACAGCAGGCCCAGTGATAGCAGAGATGTGAAACAATAAAAGGGTGAATCAGTTAATTAGGATGTTTGGTTAATATACTGCTACAGACAAAACTCTTCTGCTGGCAGTGCTGCCTTCCAGTGTGAACAGAGGAATTGTGAGACCTGAAGAGGGCAAGTGTGTTGTGTGGGTTGGAAATAGAACTGTGTGTTTCAGCAAGGGCAGGAAAAATATCCAGAGGAAAGTCTTCAACAAAGAGTGTAGTTTCCAGAAGGGCTGGAGTTTGTAAGTAACTCTTAATCCACATCATACATTCTGTCTTGGACTTTCCATAATGCTACTGCTGCTGAAAGAGCCTTTTGATGGTTAAAATTCAGAGACAGCCTGGCCTGGCATCATTCACCTTTTAGTTCTTTTCCAGTTTTCTACTTAAGTGCAAACAAGGCTGCAGTGCACCAGGAAGAAAAGTTTTGGGTTATTTCTGGGGAAAGCAGTCTTAGAACCTACTGCCTGGTTTCATTCATCTCCTTTCTCATAGGAGAGAGCAGAGACCTTGCTGATTTCAGTAAGACATTTCTCTTAAAAGGTAACAACCTTTGCAGCAGCCTGTGTTTTGATGGGACATTCTTAAGATCTAATGCATAGACACTCGAGACCTTTCCTTTCTTTAGAGAGGTGAAAATGACTATTTTGCCTTCTGGAAGCTCTGTATAACTAAACAACATATTGACTTGCCTGCTACAAGGTGTCTGCTTTCTCAGGATGTATTAAACGTGACAGACACTGCTCTAGTCCCAGGCAGAGCAGCATTAACCAAGTCTGTGCACTGCCTCTGCTGCAGGATGCTCTTCCCAATGACCAAACTGACATGAAGGAGCAGAGGGACACTGTAGCTGCACACACTAGATAAATAGGTCAAAAAATAAATGCTTTCGAGAACAGAGTGACTTTGCTCTCATCCATGCTCCCTCACACACCACCAGCTCATCAATATTTTCCTCTCTATGACAACCCTAAGAAAAACAAGGCAATTGAGGAGTAAAAGAGGTTATTTAAACAAGAATGCCGAGTGCCTTTCTGGAGTAACTCTTGTTCATTATTGATCTGCTGGGATTTTTATGGAAGCACTTTACAGAGAAACAGGTTGAAAAAAAAAAAACCAAAAAAAAAACCAAAAAAACCCCAAACCTCAAGAAACGACAGACCCCACTGAAATACTGAGAGCTCAGCTGTCTTCCAGCTCAGGTTGCACTGAGCTGCATGTCACTGTGGAGGAGCTGACTGAGGTGAGGTGGTGGGAACAGGCTGGGGGAGGCATAGAAGGGTGCAGCCAGAACCCAGAGGAATGTATTTTAGACTTCTTACAGTGCAGATTTTATTCCATCTTTAACAACTGCTAATACTGGGTGTGAAGGTGTTGTGTTTTCAGGAGCTGCTGTCTCATCAGCTTTGGGCCAGGCTGGCTTTGGCAGACAGGTCTCCATCCCACTCTGCAGGACCCAAAGAAGTTCCTCTTCAGTTTAATCAATTTTATATTTTCTTTTTTATTATTTAATGGGCTGTGTTTCAAACACTGCAACAAGTCCAGACAGGTGGCCATTTCATAGTTACAGTAAATAATTTACATGACAAATTCGATCTGTCTCTTGGTCCTGTATTATTCATGAATGAACAGGCTTGTTTTTTATGACAATGTTCCTTATTCAAACACACTCTGTGATGTATCTCAGTCCTCGAGTTCATTTCTATGGCACCTGGCTGTTTGCCAGCCTTTTGTTACTATTTTCTGGTTTGCAAAATGTATTACCTAGATTGTGTTTCTTCAATTCATTCTCTGAGGGACTGAAACTTTCATAGACCACAAAGATTTCTTTGTAGTGAAACCTCACTCAAATGCATATTTCTGAGCATTTTCCTTTGTACAATTGGTCTTGTGCACAAAAATACCATTTGTATGAAGATTCGTGGCAAAGGGCAGGAATATCCCCAAGGAAAACACTCAAGTATCATTTATATAAATCCTCACAAACAGTTCACTGTTGTTTGCTCATTTTGGCTTGTGCAGATCTCACCCACAGGGTTTACAGATGTGAGGGTTTGGCTCCCTGGTGACCTCTGGGCCACCTGTTATCTCTGAGCATCTCTAATCCTTTTTGTTTTGATGGAGGTGGAAAGGACAAAGCTGCATTTTCCCAGCTGCTCACTGAATTTCTGAGGTGTGATCTTCTTGGGAAGACACACAGTGTGACTGGAGCACAGGAGTCACCTCTCAGTCCTTCACACACTTCCACTCAGCCTTGTTTCCTCAGACCTTCACTCTTCATCCATAAAATGGGAGCAATAACAATTCCTTTTTCTCAGGTACCCTTCTCTTGTCCTATCAGCTCACCCTGCAAATGCTACAAGACACGGATCCAAGTCATCTTTACACCCATTTGTACAAAGCAACCCTCACCAGAACAAATAAACATTAATGACAAATAAACATTAAATATCTGTGTGACACCAGGCAATGTGAAAGCGCTGAAACACAAATCCATTCTTTTGTGTTAATTTATATACTGCAGAAATATCTTATATAGGGGGATAATTGACCCTCGTTGCTCATACCCAGCTGATTTGCTGCCTCCATGCTTGATTGAGTAATTGATGGCGCTTTCTGTTTGCATTCATCCCCTGAAATAAAATGTGTACAAAAATAAATTATATCTGCTCCATCCCCTGGAAATAAGCCCATTGTAAATTAGTGAGAAATTAAAGATAACATTATCTCTTTCTTCTTCTGGGAATGTGTGGTCACAGCCCTGAAAAAGTTAAAATCCAAGTGAGAAAACTGGCCAAGCATGTTATTAATGCCCTCTATGCCTTGAGAAAAGCATTGATTAATTTGCTACCAGGATTCCTTTGGATGAAAAGGGTCATGGGTTATTTACAAACAAGTGTTATTTCTCCAGCTGTCATTATTCAAAATTGTGATGGGGAAGCTCTTTATTTTCTTTACATTTCTTTCTGTATTTGAGGAGGCTCCAATTTTTCGGATCTCTGCTTTTGATACCAAATTCTTTTAAAAGCCAGCGGATACACCAAGCCCTCTCAGGAGGTGATGAGACTGCTGATCTAATTAGGAAAGGATTGGAGCATTGCAATCTCCTCAGATGACTTCACTAGAAGTTGAGGGAGCAGAAATGCTTTTGAAATTCAGTCTGTGCATCCTTTATGTGTCTCTGGTCCACAGACCTCCAAGGAAGCCCCAGGACACCACAGAAAGTGGCAGCATCAGCACAGGATTAGCAGAATTTATGGTTTCTGAAGATAGTTTCAGCTTTCACATGAGACCAAAGCAAGTGCCTTGATCATTTAACATCATGAGCCATCCTCTGCTGTTTCTGACAAGTGCCAGGTGCTAATTCTGCCTTTTAATGCCCTGCAGTGGAATCTGAATATTTTATCTCTGTGTACACATCCTTCTTTGTACTTTTGGGCAGTGAAGCTACTTTGGTTACATTGGTGGCAATTTTATTTTTTTTTTCTTTTCCCCCATGGAGCTACTCCCAAGAATGGTCCCCAAGAAGAAATTTGGGGATGTAATGTTTGGGTTCTTGGAGGAAACATTTTCTGAGAATCTCAGCTGTAAGAGTCAGGGCATCCTACCCATTTAGATATTTTGCAGATCAGGAGAGCCATGCAGGGGAGCTGAGCTCAGCAGCACTCTCCTTTTGAGCTGTGAGGGAAGGATAATCAGGACAATGCAAGCCAGGAGTGAAGGGTATCAGTAGGGACATGGAGAATCAGGTCTGGGGCAAAACTAAGATGTGTTGATAGAGGTTGTTTGGGGAACTTGGAGTTGAAAGAATGCAGCAATTAATTTTGCTTGAGTTAGTGAATGGTTAGTGCTCCAGGAGTGGAGGAGAGAGGCAGCCCAGGCCCTCCCAGCCCTGAGAGCAGGACAATGGCAGGGACAGCCAGAGGGTTCCTGTGTAGGAGCCAAATACATCTGCAAGCTGTGCCAAGGGGCTGATTTTACACAGAACTTTATATATTCCAGCCTGTGCCGTTTCTCCCTTCATAAACAGCATCCAAGCAGCAAGATCAGCAGGAAGGTGTGTTTGCCCAGGGCCAAATTCAGCTCTGCTCTCATCACCAGCAGTGAGCACTGCCTGCCGAATTCATACTCGACTGTTTATCCACAAAACCAATGCTCCTGTGGATTAAGCACAGGAAATCACAACCCAACACTGTACTCAAGCATCTCGTGCTTTCTGCTGCTGCTCTGCTAACCAGATTAGGTTCCCCTGCTGCCTTATTCATTTTGCACTCATTAAATCTAAATTTAGAAATGAAGGCAATTCTTCTCCCCTCTGGGAAAGGTAGTAGGGAGAGTCCTTGTTGCAACAAGCCATGAGGAGGAAAAAATAGCATCTAGATTTTCTCTCCTGTGAGATGGAAACGTAAATGTTTCTGCTGAGACTGAGAAAGAAACTTGTGCCCAGTTCCCTTCTGCATAGAGCACTTGTTGGACCCTGGATCTAAAGAAATTTGTGCAAATTGTTGCTAGCATGCAGCAAAAGGTTTATTTGACCTAAATCACGGGCATGTAGCAGTGGCAGGAGATGTTATTTGCTCTGGCCACTTCTAGAGGAGTTGTAGCTTGCTGCTGAGTTTGGACTTTGGGCTTATCTCCAGCGCTACCCTGGCAGATGGGCAGTAGCTCCCAGATTTCAGCTAAAGAGGCAAATGTAAAGAGATTTCTTCCTCTCGCTGACCTTTAATGATCAATGATGTCAGCTTTTTATAAAAAAAAACATCATCGTGATGTAAAATCTGCCTTCAGGTTCTTAGGAGCAGGAACTGGTGGGCAAGAGGCCAAAGGAGCTGAGCTCCTCCAATGCCCATCCCAACTGGGCATCCCTCCAGCTGTGCATTTGCTCACAACACAGCTGGAGTGAGGGGGAAGAGCTCAGGTCTTCTGGGCAGTGAAATGCCATCACAATAGCAGGGAACCTCCAAGGGATTTTAGAAATCCGTGTGAGTAGGTAAATCTGAGCATCAGTGTAACTGACCATAATGAATGTGGGGAGAAACAATCTGGGCCATCTCTGCACGTGCTGAGCTTGGACTGGGCATAGCTGGATTCAGTTCTGACAGTTCTCCAATATCGTTAGCTCAATGTGCAGTGGCAGCAAAAAAAAAGCTTGCAAAATACCAGGGATGCCACTGAAAATGAGAGAGTTGTTCTGCCTCCATACAAAATCTTGGGATATCCCCATTCTGGGGGTGGGATGCCCCTGGTTGGGGGTATGGGCTCCAGATATTTAGCTGTGCCTTGCAGATCTGAGCAGCTGCTGAGTGCTGCTTTCACATGGAAAATTGAGAAAAGGATGGGTTAACTTTGGCTTTGAGAGGGAGGGCAGCCAAGCCTGAGATGGTGGCACAGCTTACAGCATTCACAGGGGCTCTGACCAGCAGGCATGGGCTGTCACTAGCTGTTAAACACAGAAAGTGGAAGAAGCTTGTCAAAAGACAAGCTCTGTCTACATCTGTAGGAGATCCTGGCTGCATGGTGGGAGGTGCTGCTCCCTTGCCCAAAGGCACAGACTGAGCTCCAGACCCTCTGCCACTGCTGGGGCCTGTGTGAGGCAGCTGTGCCGTGCAGGATTGCAGGCAGCATCTTTCAGGAGCAGAAATGATGTGTTTGACCATCATATGGGGGAAAAAATCCCCTGTGAGAAGGACTGTCAGCACTTGATTAATGAAGTATTCCCCTGTGGAAGGATCTGTGCACAGCTTTCTGCCAGGGACCCTGGCAATGCCAAGAGTGAGGCATGGGATCAGCACCTCTTCCAGAGCTGAGAAATACAAATCCAGCACACAAACAGAGCCAGCTTCACTGACAACTGCCAAGGGAAATTGCACTTACCAGCACAGCTTGTTAGGCAGCAAAAGTTAGAGCAAAGAATATTGCAGGGTGAAGAGTGTCTTCAGGTTTTAATAATTTCCAGTTTATTTCATGGCTGTGGTGAGGAGGCTTGTGCAGACCATCTTGTTTAACTTATTGCAGCTCAGCCTGAAGGTGCAGGTTTTGACTGAAGTGTAGCAGCAGATTCAAACCAAAGGCAGCAGCCTGGACCTCTGAGCCTTGTTCTTGTCCTCCATGGAGGGCTGTGTCTCTCCAGGCAGTTCCAGGTGTCTCATCTCCCAGCACACCGTGGTTTTTGGCCACGTGCTGGTCACAGCTCCAGTCCACCCTCAGTGAGGCAGAAATTTTCCATGGCTCAGGAGCTGGGTCACAACAGGATGGGAATCCCTGGCTTTGCTCTTGATGGCTGGAGAAGTAGCAGCTTCCATCCACCTGGTTTAGATCTGCTGCTGTACGTTGCCTGCAGCCTTTCAGCAGCCTGAAGCTTCCTCTCTGTGTGATGAACTTCCTCCTCCTGGTTCATTTACACTTGGTTGGCACTGGGCTGCAAGATGGGCTGAGAGTGCCAATGCAATTCCTTTAGGGGGAAAAAAAAATCTGCTTTGACTTTCAGGCAGAGATAGTGATTTTATTTCTAGAAAATAGAGCTATAAATTCAGGTGATGCCAAACAAACACTATGCAATGTCTGTATTAAGGTGGGGTGGGGGAGTTATATCAGAAAAGGATGATATTTGTCACTCACCTGTCTGAGTGCTGAAAATGCTCTTGTCTTTATGTACTGACTGCTTGATTTTCACCCTGTCTGCATCCTGGCCTCACTTTTTGTTCAGATAAATTCTGTTCTCAAGACTGCAAAGCTCAGTAGAAAAAATATTTCCTTTCCAGCTCAGCACATAAGTTTGTAGCAAGGAAGAGCTGTGGGCAAAATTGCCAAACAGGCAAATAAAGGAAGGTGCTTGAGGTGGTTTGTGGCCTCAATAGAATGTGTATGGCAAAAAAAGAGAAATATTAAAAATCATATTTTTAACTGTCCACCTACCTGACAGACACCTGGACGGGGACATTAGAGACCTGACGGATAAAATAGGCAAGGCAGCAGTAGCAGCTGCTAAATTACATAAAGTGCTGATACAAATTGCAGGCACAGAGAAAAAGGAAGGACAGCTCAAAAATTGTAGCTGAAGTATCCATTTCTAGACCATACTTGTGGTGCTAGGAAACAGATATATCATTTGGGTCTGAAGGAGATGAACTATTTATTTAGCTTGAAAATTGCCCCCAGCAATTGTGAATCGAAAGTTATCTAATGTCTTTGCCATAGGCTCTAAGTGTCTGGACAGTTAGCATATGCAAGGGAATTACTCACAGATAAGCATCCAGTAATTTATACAGAGCATTCCAGATAGAAACCTCTCCAGTATCAATTTCTGCCTGCTCTGTAAACTGCTCCCATTTATCAAGCCGGATAAATTCACAGGCGGGCGGTGAGGGGGTGCTGAGACCTGTGTATGCTTTATCAGTTAATACTCACTGAGGTCCCTTTGACATGATTGGAGTAAATCTTCCTCTCCTTTTCTTTGGTTATGACCAGTCTATAATCTTCCAAGCTATACGCCATTCCCATGAATGAAGAGTAATACTGAGAAGTAGGGGAAAAAATAATACGTAGAGAGAATGCATTTCATCTCACTTTGGAGGTAATGAGGCAGTTTAGTGTGACATGTCATTTAAAACAAGGCTTTTCTTTTTTATAGATTCCATATCCCTGAAGAAGTGACTGACAGATCAGTGCACAACATATTTTTCCCAAAGGAAAAAAAAAATTGAGGTTGACACAAAGGGGAGGCAGCAGAGTCGTGATGATCTTCAGGAAGACAAAGGGATGAGTCTTTCTCCATCAGGTAAATAACACAGACCTGAAGTTATGCAAATTAAGATAAAAGCTTCAAAACCAGAGTTTGTTGGATCAGGATGTGGCTGTAGTACCTGTGTCCTTTAGCTGTTACCTCTAAGAAGTTCTCTGACCAGCTCTGCCGTGAAGCCAGCCCCAGAAATTAGCCCTGAGCAACACAGTCACAAATTCACAGGATGGGTAAGGCTAGAAGGGACTTGGAGGTCACCTGGTCCAACCTGCCTGCTCAAGCAGGATCCCTGAGAGCACTTCACTCAGGATTGTGTCCACACAGCTTTTGAGTCTCACCAAGGAAGGAGATTCCAGGTTCCATTTGCCTTTTTCTTGGACCTGCTGCTGTTTACCAGAAAATTCCTACTCTGTGCCCTGTTTTCCCTGTGCTGTGGCTGCCACAGGAAAATCAGCAGAGAGAGAATTTGAGGTTTTCTTTGGCTGGGAAGATCTACTGAGGCTGGGAGTGTACTGAGGACTGGATGGATCCCAGCAGCTGCATTTTGTGTTGGCTGCCAGCAGCTCACTGCAGGCTACCCAAAAGGAATACACAGCTGTTTACTCCAACCAACAGATGATTCTCTCCCTTCGAGGGTGAGTGAGGACTGTGGAGCACATCCCACATGAGACACACCTTTGTTATACAAGAAAGGAGCCATCACCATGATCCCAGATGTGAGAGTTGTTGCCACATACTTGGACTGAGTCCATACACAGCTCTTAAAAAATAAGAAAAAAAGAGGTGCATAATGAGTCCTGGCACGCGTGTACTGGAGGCCATCTGTTAATGTGATCCGGTGCCAATTTGTGGAGCTAGGAACCAGTCTGCAGGTCATGGATGCCAAGAAGAGATGGGCTTAGAAAAGGCTCTTGCAGGATGTGCTAATGGCCAGTGTTTATCAGAAAAAACCTTGCTAGCAATGAATGCCATCAAAGGAGACAGTGCTGCTCTTTGGTGTCTGGGACCACAGCAGCCCATTTGGGTGGAGTGTTCCTGCCATGTCCTGATGTCTCTGCCCCTGCAGTGAAAACAGAAAGTTCTAAACCTTTGTAAACACAGCAAGAAGTGAACTTCTGACTAACATACTTCTTAAGTTGTTTCAGTATTTTTCCCTCTGCTGCATGACAAGGTGCACGGGGGGAGGCTGGAGAGAATTGATGTACTTGTGAGCATCCTTGTGAGCAGGAACAGAGATTACAGGATGCATAAAGAGCCATTTCTCCTGTGGCAAGCACAAAAACCACCCTGGCGTGTTCATCAGCCATACCTGGAGCCCCACTTGCAGGACACCCTGACAGCAGGAGCCTTCCTTCCTCTGCTAATTTCCAAATGACTGGACCTCACCTCAGGGGACCAAATACGGAGGAATGAGCCAAGGGTACAGCCACCAGACACCTTTTAAAAAACGGGATTGTTGATAAAAAGGGCCCTAAGCAAATCAGATTTATTTTCTAATCAGTGCCTGGTAATGTCATCATCATACATTTGCATAAGCAGGATGTTTTATGCATTGTTTTCCTCTGAGCAGGTACCCTCTCATTTGTGTGCATTTGCTGATGTGCTCTCTTAACCTGCCACAGGCTTCCCCAAAGCTACTGTCTGTGAATGCTGCTCAGATAATAATTAGGAATATTCACCCCCTCTACATCCTTTTTCCAACAAAGACTTGAAAAACACAACATGATTTAATATTTTTTTCCAGTTTTCTCTCTCTTTGTCCTTGTTCAGGTAGCGGCTGCATGGAGGGCAGGTGCCTTTTATCAAAAGACAAGGAGTCATCTTCTCCTTAGGAAATGTTTATGTGCCTTCCACAGCACCAAATTGAGAAAACAGATTACCTCTCAGAAAGCCATCTGTTTCAGCACCATGTGAGCTCTCAGGTTGGTTCTTGAGGTTTATGAGACATTTGAATCCTCCTGTGATTTCTCCCTTTCACCTGTCTGCCTGTTACAAAAAATTGTTCTGAAGGCTCAGCACACCCATTCAGACAGGTCAGAGCCTGATTTTAGGGTTGCATTGTAAAAAGCCAAACCCCACCCAAAAGAACCCTTCCTATTGTGCTTTAACATGGATATGCACAGATTAACAGGAACTGGATGAGAAAATGAGAAGATGTGGGAATATATGTGGGTTTTATTATTATTATTTTACAGTAAACCAACCTTTCCCCACCCCTAAATCACCAATTATGAGAAGAAATTAATTTCCATAAACAAAACTGTCTCTTTCCAATGAAAATATGAAATCTTGGGAGGATGGCTGATGTCATGTGTGGAAGGAGATGTTTACTGAGAACATAAAGGATTTTCCAGAGAAGGGCTTCAGCCTGACACAGCTGCCACGTGCTGCTTGTGTACCCATCACTAGCTGCAGACCTGCAGCCTTTTTCTTGGTGTATGTTGGGAAATGTCGAGATTCTCCAAACTCTAGAGAGGTTCTTCTTACAGCCCTCTTTGAGTCTTGAAAAGTTCATCTCCTCCAATTATGCTTTCTTCCATTTGCTCACCCTCCTCTACTCATGTCAGAGCCACTTAGTCTCTCCTTAAAATCCAAGTGGGCATAAGATGGACTAATGCCAGAAAAGTACTCATTGCATACCAAAAATACCCAATGAAAAGCTCTCCAAGCCTTAACACAATACATTTTCTGCATAAAAATAGGGAGCGTAGAGACTGTGTGCTGGAAAGAGAGTTGTCACAAAGCACGTAGAAATTACTATTAATTTAAACATGTTTATCTTTGGAGTCATTAGTTGATGCAAGGGATATGGTAATGGGATAAAAAACTTTTCCCCTCTGGATCGTGGGTTATACTGTGATAGAGAGAATTAGTGACTAAAATAATTAACAGCCACTATCTGTTTGGTAGCATAGCTGAAATTGGATTAAGCTTGTCCATCCCACTGCAAGCAGGTCGGTGTCTCCATTGCCAGGGCCACCACCAGCACATTCAGCACCAATGGACATCTCCTGAAGGGATACAGCATGTCTGCAGCAATTTTCTGTAGAAAAGTTGTTTAATTGGTAAATTTTCATCCTGGGACCTAACTGGGTCACTTCTCACTGCATGAGAGGCTCAGATTTATGTTCTGTAGTGCTGTGAGGAAAAACTGTGTGAGTGGGGGAAATATGGAGAGGTTTTGTGATCTGGGGTGGTCTGTCCTCCCAGGAGAGATGGATTTTGTTCCTGTCTGTGATGAACAGCCCTGGGCAAGCCCCATTATCAGTCTGGGGCTGTTTCCCTTTGTGACCTTGCTCTTCTCACGTCACACTGACACTTTTTGCAAGGGAGCCCCACACAGCATCCCTCCTAACACAAGAACTTTGTAAAATTCACCTCCCTCCTGCCTGATCCAGCAGCGACCACCTAATGGGGCTGTTATTTTCATCCCTAATTGAATGATTTCTTTCTCTCCCTCCTTCATATTTTTCCCCCAAAAGAAATGTCAGTAAAATCAGCTCTTTAAAAAAGAAAAATAGATGAACTGCAGCATCCAGAGCAGAAGTGCCAGCGCTGCTATTTTTAGCAGGGTCTCCCACAGCTCAGAGCCACAGCAGGGAGGTCGTGGGAGGTGACCCAGCAAATCCCAGGGGTGGGCAGAGGCTGCTGGTGCTTTGGCAGGTATAATGACCAGTCAGACAGCAGCATTTTACTTGGCTTCAGATAAAGAATACACGGTACCTCTGTGGCCAGGGGAGATGCCAGCACTTCGATTAAGCCACGCTGGGTGGTGCCCACATGATTATCTGTTTCACATGCAGGGAAACTGAGATGCAGGGAGATTAATTGACTTGCTCAGATGAGGTGAGATGAGAGAGAAACCCCAGAAGTGTAATTGTCTGTGCTAGCTCTAATTGCCAGCACATACATTCCTGTCTGGGAGAGGCATCCCCAGAACAAAGCACAAAGCCATGGCTGAGGGGACCAGTGAGGCAGGAGAAGAGGTTCCTCTCTCTGTATCATGCCATAAGTTCTGGGACTGCCTGGTATCCTGAGCACTGCCTAAAGTATGGAATTAGCAAAAAAACCAGATTGATTTATTTATTCATTATAACTAAAACCCTTGGAAACCATTCTCCCTCCCCCCACTGCCATTAGTCCCCCTTTCTTTCACTGTTGTCATACAGGGTGTTGTCCCTGTTACCTTTCCACTGATTTTACAGCTCCTGCTTTTCAGTCATCATTTTTTCACTTAAAAGAAAGCGAGCCATCAGTAGAGAAACCAGCCCTCACCCTATCCTGTGCCTGTGCTCTCCAGGTTGGATGCACTGCTGCATCCCTTCTGCCCCTCTGCAGCAGCTTCTGAGCCGTGTCAGGGTTTCCCTTTTCACTCCAGTGTTCTGCCTCCTCCCAGGTAAAAGAGACGAGAAATTGTTTCAGTGGCAGCATCCCACTGAGCCAAAAGTAGCATGAAACCCTCTCACCCTGTACAGACAGCACAGCAGACTCCAGGTGTCTTTTTGTCACACTGTCAGCCTCCCAGCACTGCCCCTGTCACCCAGCCCTGTGTGCAGGGCAGGTTTTAGTGCTGCTTTGGCAGGATGAGGAGCTTTTGTCACCATTATTAAGCAAAGCCAATCACTGCACTGCTGAGCATCTCTGCAGGGTTCAAATGCGCCTCGGAACCCACGGGGTATCCACGTTTTCACCTCCACTTAGGGAAAGCTCTGTTCTCCACTGCTGAATTGAGGTAGAAAGAAAGGAGAGAGAGGTTTTCCCTTCCCATTCAGCAGCGGATCATGGAAGAGGCAAAACTGAACAAGACTCCCCTATCTGCAGCAATCAGAAGTGAAGGAGGGCAGCCCCTCGGTGTCCCAGGGGAGAGCTGGAGTCACTGCCAGTTTCACAGAGGTTTGTCCCCATCTGAAACCTTGAGTTTTGCTGTGTAAAATGGATTTGGCAAGAGCTCTGTTGCTGCAGGGGCTGTGACGGCACAGCAGTGTTGGTTTTCATTGTACAGGGTTATAATGAATGAATAAATCGATACCAATTAAGGCAGATAGTTTATTGATTGACATCCCAAGGCAAACACTACATTTATTGCCAGGAGTAAAACACACTCCACCATACACCCCAATAACCACAAAGCCATAATTTGATACTATTAATGTATGACACAGTAAATCATGGCCGTGTCCTGCTCCGTCCAGCTCAGTCCCAGCTGATACAAATATACAACACAAAACCTCCCAGAAGGTGTTTGTTTATCTGAACACAGCAGCTAAATTGCTGCATTAAGCTCCTCAGGGACTATCCCAGAGGTTGAAACATTTCATTACATCTTTGATTATGATTTTTGAGTACAAAACTTTGCAGAGTAACTTCTCTTTCACTCTTGCCAATAATTGTCCCTCCCACCTCTGCTAGAACTCTTTCTTTCTTTCCCTGTTTGTCAAATAGGATTTTGTCCCTATTCCCTTCAGCTTCCATTTCCACTGGATTCAGTTCCTGATTTTCAGCCATCATTTTGTTTGGACAATTCTCATCTCTGTGTCTCCATTTTCCCAGTTTCCCATTTATTCACTTCAAAAGCAAACGCCCAAATGTGTTGTTTTTGTGGTGTAGCCCCTAGTCTGTCCATCTGACACCTCATACTCAGTGAATGCTGTCTTCTTTTTTTATTTTCTGCCCACTCTCTTCCCTCACTGTCCATCCTACTTAGCCTGATAGATCCACTTGACAAGAAAATGGAATCTTAACTTGGATTTATTAATTGGAATTAGCCATTCATGTAAGCAAGCAGTTTTCAGCTGCAGATTTCTCTGCAAGCATCTCTACCACTCTGTCATGTCTCTTTTTTTTTTTTTTTTTGTTCACTTGTTTGTTTGCTTGTTTATTGAGTGGAGCAAGTCCTGCCATTTACTTTATCATTTACATTCTATTTAGTGAAACCCCCTTTTTCTACCTGCCTTCACTTAGCACAGAATTTTCTCCCAGAGACCATTCCTCCATCTGTTGCTCCACTGTCCTGCATCTTTCTTGCATTCCTTCTCTGGATTTCTGTCTTCCTCCATGGACAATAGTTTTGCTGGTGGATGCTCCTTGGAGCTGTAACTTCTTTAGCATGTTGAAGCAGCTGGGTTTTTTAAATTATTTTTTTATGGACACACTTGATTTCTAACTTCCTTCTACAGCCTGGTGAATCAGAAGTCTTTAGGTAATTTCTTATGTTGTGGTCCTACAGCCATGCACTGAGATGGGTCCTTATTGGATGTACAGGACGTCATTTGTGTCCCACAGCAACTGCCAAAGGCTTTCTTAAATAAGGTGCCAGCAAAGAACAGTTGTAGCATGTACACCAGTGAAACTCAGTTCTCCCTGTCCACCTTCTCTCCTCCCTGGGTATCCCAAACTCATCTGCCTCTGGCTATATTTTGGTTTATTCTCTCAGGTCAGGGATCCTCCCTACATTCCCATTTCAGCAATAAAAGTTTAGAATAAATGTCTGTAGCATTTCCCCTGTAATTCCCTGAGCTGGTTCTCGCTCAAAGCCACAGTGAAGGAAAAAGAAAAAAGCACATTTCATAAGATTAATGCCAGATTTGATGTGCTCCAACAGCAAACCCCACCTTGAAATTTAATTCCAGTCTTCATCCAGGGTATCCTTTCAAGTCTTGGTTGAACAAATCCAGCTGTGAATTTGACTCCCTCTCTCCAACTCAGACTGACTTTGGGGCACTTGTTACATTACTTTAGATCAAAATATCAAGTTATTCATCCTATCTTATGCCTAAACATTGCTCCAGTTGTAAAACAGGTATTCTGTGAGTGTTCAAAAACCCTGTTGGAATAGAAATAGGGAATCACAGTAGAAAACCATTCAAACATGAACTCTCAGCACAAAGCTGTAGCTAAAGGGACAAATATGAGCCATGAATGAATAAGGAAAGAGATTAAAAGTAGTGCAGAGATGTTACATCTAAATGAAATGTCAGTGAGATGAGTTTGGTTCTTTCTTCAGCTTGGGCATCTAAAACTCAAAGAAAGGTGCTGGGAAAATTGGAGAGAGTTCCCAGAATGATTTAAGACCTTAAAAACCTTCTTTATTGTGAGTGGCTTAAACCCTAATCTATTCAGCTTATCCACCAGAATGCAAAGAGCTCCCTCAGTCACCGTCTGCAGTTTCTACTTGGGTTAACGATTGCTCACATTTACGGCTCTTTAATCCCATCACAGTGGGAGCCGATCCCGGATCTGCTCAGACTGGCAATGTGGTGTGTGTTAGAGAGGCAGGTAAATAAGCCTTTCAACAGCAGACCTGCAGATGTGATGAAGTCTCTGTCACTTGAGATGTCTAACTCAAGACTTAGCATCTCTTTAGATGCACAGGCAGGACTCACAGGCATGCCTGCAGTGTAGATACTGCTGGAAGAGGTTCTGCGGTCTGGTTAACAAACGCTGTATAAATAAATTAGCAGAGTCATTGCTTCAGGCCCTAAAAATCCATTAATACTTTCAATTCCTGATATTTTTAACCATCATGCCTCCCTCTTACAAACCACATGCCCGAAACTGCAGACAAGTCATGAGTTAATTATGCTTAAGTACAGCTCTGGATTGTACAACTGAGAAATCCAAGGCAGCCTAAACTTAATTGGCTTTTCCAAGGGCATCCAGCAAATCACTGGCCAAGCCAGCCACTGAACCCAGGGGAGCTGGTGCTTTCTCACTGCATCTCACACTTCCAGCTGCTCATAACAGCGATAGCATCAGGCAGGAAGTGGAGGCCTTTGAAGCCTCCTGAAGGAGGTGGTTTTGATTCAGCATTATCTGATTCCGTGTCAAGGGGAATATCTCGCTGCTGACAGCCCGTCAGTGGTAATTGATAAGCCTGGCTCCTGACAGAGATGTGCCATCTGTGATGGCCCCACCCCTGAACTCCCGTTCTGATGGACAGCCTTTTATCTGGATGGAGGAGAGAGGGTCACATCCTGGCCCTTCCCCCTCCATTTCAGCAGCTCAACGGACCTGCCATCGCATTCTGCTTCTTTTCGTCCATATAATGTGTTGTGTTTAAGATTGTTCAGTTTATTTCACAGATCTGCTCAGTCATCAGAGGTTAAACAGCCCTTGGTTTATCCATTAAAGGTGGCAGCAATTAGTCCCCCCACGCTGACTCTTAGTGAGAGCTGGGAGGGAGTGAGGTAACCTTGTCCCCAAAACTGCTGCAGGAGGATGGCACAAACACCCCAATGCCTTTGTACAGCTCCACAATGATCACCCACCTTGGAGAAAGGGAATTTTTTTCCCAAAGTGCAAGCAGTGGAGGGAACATCCCCAAAGGCCCAGCTAAACATCTGCTTTGGATAAAAGCTGAGGGAAAAAACTGCAATTTTGGCAAGCACTGCTGCAGCTCAGGCGGGTGCCTGGGGGTTGCTTTGTGCAGAGACAGTGCTGGGAGCTTGACTAGAGCATGTTGTGTCACCTCTGCCTGGCAAACCCAGCAAAGGAGAAATGTCAAAATGACATAGCTGAAAAAGCTTCCACAAAGCCAGAGCAGTGCAGAAATTCAAGCTGTTGACAAAATGCTTGAAGGAGCCTGCTAGAACCAGAGCCCACGAGCACACCTGGGCAAGGGAAACACTGGTGCCACCAACAGCACTTTGCCTGGTCTGGGCAGGTAAGTCCCTCCCATGGATTTGGGGATTTGTTTGGGATGTGTTTCCAGATTATTACAGTGAGGGTCACATATGGGCTCTTCTGACCCCTCTGGAGACCGTTCCTCAGCATACCACAGCTTCCCTGCTGAGAGGTTAATTCTGCTAGTGGGCCCTCACTCCTCCCTGGCACACTGCCAAGAACCTACCTGAAACATCCATCTTTGCCCTTTATATTTTATACTTTATCAACTAGGTATGCACTGTTTTGAAATGAAACAGTTTTCCAGGAGATTTAACCAAAAGCATGCAGCTCTCCAGAGAGTCTCCATGGCTTGGTGGTAGGATGGGAAGCTATGAGAAAGGATGGTATCAGTCATGCACAAGGAATTGAGGTGAGTGATGAAATGTCCCGATCTGTGTCAGGCTGGGTGATGCACAGTCCCTGTCTGGCTTTGAGCATTACTCCTCTGTGAACCTGCAAAATGGAGCAAGCAACCATCCCTGCCCCACAGGGATCTGGGAAGAATAAAGACTGCCAGGCAATGGATGGTAAAGCAATCAGGGCTGCTCTAGATATGTGAGATGGTTGGATTGACTGCTCTCGTGAAAGCAGCAGAATCTTTCTGTGCAAGACTGGTGATAAATTGGATGAGAAGGCTCATGCAGCCCATCTATTAACAGCTGGCCTCTGCAAGGCTCCAGCAAACAAATGCTGTTGCAAGATGATCTCTTTTCACAGGAAAAGAACTCATGTCTTTCCCTTTTTCCCCTCTTTACTCCAGAAGCACCAAACAGCAAACACACCACCAGCTTTGTTAAAGTGGTTATTTTTCAGAAACACTATTGGCTCACTTGTTGCCTCACCGCCTTGCTGAACATGGGGTTAAATCTAGGAGGTGAAAAAATTACAAAAAAAAAAAAAAAAAAAAAAAAACCTGAGAC
>VZUI01044987.1:0-51072 GCA_013401135.1 Cettia cetti
CTTTCTCTCTTTCTTTCTCTCTTTCTTTCTCTCTTTCTTTCTCTCTTTCTCTCTTTCTTTCTCTCTCTCTCTCTCTCTCTCTCTCTTTCTTTCTTTCTCCCTTTCTCCCTCCCTCCCTCCTTTCCTTCCTTTTCCTTCTCTGTATCCCCTCTTTTTTCCCTCTTCTCTTTTCTTTCTTTTCCTTCTTTCTTTTTCTCCTTCTTTCTCTTTTCATCATTTCAAAAATCCAGGGCATCTTCCTTCCCACACACTAATAGGGCTTTGGGGGATATATTGCTGAAAAAAAAAAAAAATCCTTGCATCAATTTTCTAACATCAGACCAGAAGCTTCAATTTGGGGCAATCCCAGAAGATATGAAAATGATTCCCTATTCTGTCACATCTCCTCCAGCAATTTGTTGAGAGTTTTGTGTCTATTGTGTTTAAGACACTGTTTACAAAATCATAACAATTAAGGACTGTTTAAATTAGCTTTATCCCCAGCAGAAATATATGGGGGAAAATGAGAAGCTAATCAGAAGTGCAGCACATCGCCCACAGGACAGGCAGAGCCTGGATGTCCTGACCTCGTGCTGGGATGGCAGCGGGAGGGAGGATCCGGGGCTGGAGCACAGCCCCAGCTCCCGCTGCATCCTCGCTGCCCTTTGGGGTGCTGCTCCCCTCCAGCAGAGCACAGAGGTGCTGTGGTGCAGCAGGGCCTCGATTCTGCACTCAGAGCTCACTGGAGAACCAGGGTCACGTCCTCCTGCCGTGCCCTGAGAGCTGCTGGCCGCATCCCTCGGGGCAGAGCCGCCCTCTGGGCTGGGCTGAGCTGGGTGTTGGGGCTGTGGCTGGGCTGGGGGAGGCTGGGCTGGCCCCTGAGGCAGCTCGGTGGCAGCTGAGCGAGCTGGAGGGATCTGCTGTGGCAGGAGATGCTGGCCACGCTCTGCCTTCCTCAGCTGAGCAGCGTCAGGGGCGCACAGGGACCTTCCCAGGGCTGTGTGAGGTGTGTGCTGCCCTTCCTGCGGCCACAGCCACGGCAACCCGCGCTGCTGTGGGCTGCAAGGATCTCAAAGTCATCCAGCTCCAGGCAGAACACGAGCTGAGGCTGCCCTGGATCCCTGGCAGTGCCCCAGGCCAGGCTGGACGGGGCTGGGAGCAGCCTGGGACAGGGGGAGGTGTCCCTGCCGTGGCAGGGGGTGGAATGGGGTGGAATTTATGATCCTTTCCAAACCAAACCATTCCGTGCCTGTGTGACTTTCCCTTTGGAATCAGCTCCCCCTCCCTGCCCTGAGGAGCTCTGGGCACGAGGCCCCTGCAGAACTGGGGGAAAATACCAGTTTGCAATGGTCCCAAACCCAGCAAGAAGGAGCCCCAGCCCAGTTCCCACAGACTCCAGAATGAGCAGACCCTTTGCTCTGGCTGCCCTGTGCAGTTTTAGCTCCTGCAGCTCTCCCTTTCATTTTAATTGGCAGCTCCTCTCAGCCCAGTTGTGGGGTGCAACACTCAGTGGAGCACTCTGTGTGCTCAGGGGCCTCTCCGTGCTGCTCCCCCTGGGTGACAGCACTCAGGGATGTCACTGTCACACCCAAGGGCATCACCCTGCAGCCTGAGCTGCATCCCTTCCCTCTGCACCTGCCTCCTTCATGCTGCTGCTCAGTTCTCAGCCAGGAGCGCTGCAAGACCCAATCCTGGAGCCATCCTGACAGACTCAGGCTGGGTTTAAAATCCTCCATCTCCAGCTGGTATAAACGAGGGCAGCTACTCGCTGGAGAGCTCTGATTTACACCACAGAGGATCTGACCTGGAAATGTAGAAACCTCCTGGAGATTAGTCATGAGAAATGCAAAGCACTATTAATAACAGCGTTTGTAACACGAGAAAGCAGAAGTGTGAAAACACGAACGCTGAAGAGGCACGTTATAAATTTGGAGCCTGCAAACATCAGTTTGTTTGCCTGCTCTGACAAAGTGTCACTTCAGGATGGCCTGGGAGCCCTGAGCCCTGGCACAGAAGGCTCCAGAACGTCATCAGTGCTCCCAGATTTTCCTGAGGAACGGGGCCCTTTGTAAGAACCTGCGTCAGAATCGCAGCCTGTGCGTCTGAGCCTTCAAAGGGCTGAGCAGAAGGCAGGGCTGGGGGAGCAGGGGGAGCTCTGGCTGAGGGCTGGAGCTGTGCTGAGCTGAAGCTGAGCAGCAGAAGGCTGGGTTGTAGCAGCTTCTCCTAGGTGACATTGTTTGCTTTCTCTGGGTGAATGTTTTAAAAGGCATCTGTTGAAATGTCTTGCAGAATTCGCACAACATATGTGCAGACTCAAATGCAAATCTGCAGCACATCCCTTTTGCCACTTGAGCTTTGTTTAAAACTTTGCCATCAGTTCACTTTCTTTTTGTTTGTTTGTTTGTTTGTTTTGGGTATCATCTGCTCCCGTCCTTGAACATGAAAGGGTTTGTGCCTCATGTAAACAGACTTTGAAAGTCTCTTCCAACAAGAGGGGCAGAGCAAGATGTGACAAGAAGACTTCAGGTCTAATCTGCACAGCTCTGGAAATCCTGAAACTTCTCTGAGCCCCGAGCTTGCAGAGAGGCTGCACAGCACTGGCAGGGAAATGAGGCTCAGAGAGGGGCTTCGTTTCCCTCTGAGGTGACAGAGGGGCCTGCATGAGCCCAGCAGAGCAGTGAATTTGTGTGCAAATCCCCCAGGCACAGCAGTGGGGCCCTGCCAGCCCCAGGACCTTTCCCTGTTTGGATCAGGGATGCCTTGCAGTGGCTGCCTAGAGCAGAGGCTGGACAGAGCTAGAGAATAAAGTGGGAGTTTATTAAATACCTTCAACAGATGCACCTTGGGCAGTCAAAGCCTCCCAGAGGCTACACCCAAGATGGTCACAAGTTTATCACACAATTATAAATTTGGTCTATTTGCATATCAGGGGTTAATTCTCCAATCACAGCTTCAGGTAATGAAGTCATTTACGCCCAGTTTGCTCACCCCAAATTCACTTTTCTTTATACTTTTGGGGCCTGAGGCTGTGGTGTGTCCTTGGATCACAGGACTGTTGTGTTTGACCAAAATGTGAAGAGTTAACTACACTTTATATGGAGTTATGCACTAATGCAGTGCAAGATCTGAAAAATACAACAGCTAAAATCCTCAGGCATCATCAGGGCGTAGCAGTGCCCCCAGGACAGCCCCTTCCCCATCCTGTGGTGCTGTGGGCACCCTCAGGGCCTGGCCCAGGGGTGCTCTGGTTCCTATCAAATACAGCAGGGTTCAGACTGGCCTGGCAATGCTGGCTGGTGAAGCAGAAGAATTTCCCCCACCTTGCTTGGAGGAGAGATTGGAGCTCCACAGCGTTCCCTGCTCCCCTCCTGGGCTCCCTGTGCCAGCAGGGTGCAGCCTGGTGAGCTCTGGGCTGGGCTGTGCCGAGTGCCAGGGCTGCAGCACCCCTGGCCAGGGCACTGTGCAGCCACTGCTGCCTGGAGGGTGAGGAAATGCTGCTCCTGCCCAGTTCATCAGAGACATGGGCAGGGTTTGAAAGCCTTGCATCGAGGTGGGGCTGTTCCCAGGCTGCAGCAAAGGGAGTTTAGAACCCAAGAGAAATGCTGGGTGAGGTTCCTGTGGCTGCTGGGTGCCCTCTGTGCTGGGTGAGCTTCACCTCCTGCCTGCTCCTGTGCCAGTTCCTGTGCCAGGATGGAAACTGTGTCAGGAAACGGGCACAGAATGGCACAGAGGTGCAGGATGGTGCTGAGGGGAATGGGGGCTCAGCCTGGCTTTCAGAGGTGATCCCAGTACCACAGGGCAGAGCTGGATTTCCATCTCCAGCTGCCCAGAGTGTAGAGGGGACTGGGATGAGTGGGAATGTTGGGGAACACAGTGCACAACCTCACCTGCCTTGCAGGGAACGGGGCACCTTTCTGTTTGCATCCTGATTATTGATCATGACCTGCAGCCTCCACAGGAGCCCACAAACACCACAAACAAAGGAGGAGAGAGCACAGAGACAAGCACAACTCAAATATGTCACAGGAGAGAAAAACTGCCGAGAAACTCGCGCTGAACTGGCCTCAGAATATAAATTGCATGAGATATTTCTCCTTACTGGAGTGCCTCAGTTCTCTGATCTCCCCCTCAAACCACATTATGCAAAAGACATCTGAAATTAGCTGTGGTCATTTCAGTTTATCCCTTATTTTGCTGAGTGATGGGCAGTGGATCTCAAGGTGACTTCTCGTTTGCCAGCCTCATTGCGGTCTGTCCCTGCCTGCCTGGGTGGGGAAGGCAGCGAGAAGATGAACTGATCCTGCACAGCCCCTCAGATCCAGGCGTGGCACTCCCGATTTCACAGCCCTCATGCAAACAGTCAATTAATGCTGCTGCTCTGGCACCCAGCACGAGCTCGCTGCAGCATGTCCAAACCCCCATGAAAATGGAGATTAGCCACAGGTCCTGGCTGAGGAATTTGCAAAGAGCTGTTACCCCAGGGTCCTTGCCACGCAAGCAGGAGTAGGAGTGGGGACATGGTTTCAGTGCTGATACAGCCTGTGTTTACTGGGTGGCGTGGAATCGATTGTTCCCAGCCCCTGATGAATCCCATGCGCTCCTGATGCTGCAGCCAGTCTGTCAGACATGGATGGGAGCTGTCAGCAAGGAGATGATGCACTCTGGGAGGTGACACTGCAGCTCCTGGGCTTGTGCCCGCTGGGGTTCTCACCAAGCCAGGTGTTTTTAGCTCCATGAGGCTCCCACACACTCTGAGGCTGCCCAGCACCTCACAGAAATGGCTGGAAATAATTTGCCAGATGGCGTGACCGAGTGTGTCTTGAAAAGGCAAAAAGGTTTTAATTAAAGGAGAAAATAATGCAAAAACAGAAGAACAAAAGTCATTCACAGTGTAGGGGCAGGTCCCACACACCTGCTCCAACACCTGGCTTGGTGAGAATTCCAGCAGGCACTGAGGGAGCTGCAGTGTTGTCCCTCTGGGACAGCTCCAGGGAGTGAGACTGGAAACCTTGTCAGGTGAACAGGGTGCTCAATGCTCTGCTTGTTGGATTTGTTCTGTACTGGGGACTTGTTAAAAATGTACAGATGTGAGTTTGGATCATGGAGGGGGACCCTGGTTACTCATTCCAGCACTAATTCTCCTATTGTCATAGAGAAATTAAAATCCTATATTGTATCTCCTATAGGTTATCCTGGCAGTGGGGAGGGGCTCAGATGGTTCTTATATTTTCGGGGTACAGAGCTTTAAGGCATTCTTTGCTGATGGCTGCTGGAGGGCCACAGCAGCCCTCGTTTCTCTGCGGCCAAGGCAGCAGCACCAGCTGCATTTCTGAGATCTGCTGGTGCCAGATGGAATCACTGGTGCCCCAGAGCCGTGGCTGGGGCTGGCTCGTGTCCAGCTTTGCTCCGTGCCCGTCTCCATCACCTCGGGGCACGCTGCAGACCCGCCTTTCTCTGCTGTTTTCTTGCAGACAAGCCGCGAATGAACAACATCCTCACCTCCGCCACCGAGCCCTACGACCTGTCCTTCTCCCGCTCCTTCCAGAACCTCTCCCACCTCCCGCCGTCCTACGAGTCTGCTGTCAAGACGAACCCGAGTAAATATTCCTCTCTGAAGAGACTCAGTAGGTGTCAGCTCGTTTCCTAGCCCCTGTATCTGGTTTGTTCCCAGCGCGTTAAGGGTTAACCCCTTCCCTCTCCGGGGCACCCCGGGGGTGGCATCCCCAGCAGTGATTCCTTTGGCTGTCACTTCCCATCCGGGATGGGTGTGGAGGGTCATTTCTCTCCTGGGGAGTGCATGTGGTTGTTGCTGACCTTGCTGTGCTGCCTCCCAGCCCTGCTCGGGTCTGCTCCCGGCAGAGCCGTCTCAGGATCCTTTGTTCCTCGCTGCTGGAGCCCAGCAGAGCCCGGCTGGGTGCTCAGAGCTGCCCTTGGCACAGCCAGGGATCTCACCAGCCACGGGGGCAGCTGGAAATGGCAACAGGAAGATGCCAAGGTGGTTGGAACACCTTTTCCAGGAGGAGCCCCACCTGCCTTGGGCAGTGCTGCAATCCACGTGCTCCATGGTGTGTGCAGAGCTGCTCCTGACCTGTGCCATGCTCAGATCCACGCTCTGTTCCATCCTGTGTGTGTCCAGAGCTGTGCCATGCTCAGATCCACGCTCTGTTCCATCCTGTGTGTGTCCAGAGCTGTGCCATGCTCAGATCCACGCTCTGTTCCATCCTGTGTGTGTCCAGAGCTGTGCCATGCTCAGATCCACGCTCTGTTCCATCCTGTGTGTGTCCAGAGCTGTGCCATGCCCAGATCCATTTTCTGTTTCATGCTGTATATCCATCCCTGTTCCATGCCCAGATCCATTTTCTGTTCCATGCTCTGTGTGTGTCCAGAGCTGTGCCATGCCCAGATCCATTTTCTGTTTCATGCTGTATATCCATCCCCATTCCATGCTCAGATCCACGCTCTGTTCCATGCTGTGTGTCCAGCCCTTTTCCATGCCCAGATCCCTTTTCTGTCCCATGCTCTGTGTGTGTCCAGCCCTGTTCCATGCCCAGATCCATTTTCTGTTCCATGCTCTGTGTCCAGCCCTTTTCCATGCCCAGATCCATTTTCTGTTCCATGCTCTGTGTCCAGCCCTGTTCCATGCCCAGATCCATTTTCTGTTCCATGCTGTGTGTCCAGCCCTGTGCCATGCTCAGATCCAGGGCAGCAGTGGCTGATCCCTGGCAGTGTCCAGGGCCAGGCTGGAGCACCCTGGGACAGTGGGAGGTGTCCCTGCCCGTGGCAGGGGTGGCACTGGATGATCTCTAAGGTCCCTCCCAACCCAAAGCAGTCTGGGATTCTGCAGTGTGATCCTAGGATTTCCTAAATCTTTGTTCTAAAATGACAAAACCAGGTTTGTGTTAAGGTTCTGAGGGCAGTCAGTGCTCCTGGAGCCCTCCCTGCCCCTCTGGGCTGTCCCTGTCCCACTCAGGGGACACCTGGCAGTCACCAAGGACACTGAGCTCATCTTTGGCCCTTGGCTGGAGGGGGGTTCAGTCCAAACCTTAAATATCCACCCCACCGATCCCAGCAGGGAATCCCTGCTCACTGCAGGGCAAATCCCACCCACTGACCCATCCAGGGCAGGTCCAGAGACCCTCCAGGGCTCACTGCAGGGCAAATCCCACCCACTGACCCATCCAGGGCAGGTCCAGAGACCCTCCAGGGCTCTCTGCAGGACACCAACCCAGCCTCTGGCACAGCTCCTGCCAGTGCCAAAGCAGCTGCTCCACTCTGTGTTCCTGAGTAGTTTCAGCTCTGGAAGTGCCCAGCCCTCCCTGCTGCCACTGGGGCTGAATACACTCAGCACCTCCAGCATCACTGAATCACTTTCTTGCAGCTGCTCTGCTCCAGAGCCAAAGGAAAAGATGCTCCCAGCTCCCAAACCTCCCCTTGCAAAATGCCAGCAAGATCATTTTCTTATTCCATATGAAGGAGCTGAAGGCAACACAAAAAAAAAAAAAAGTGTGATATCGAAAAGCTGGAGTTCAAAAATTACTTATTGGACATCCCTCTTCTTATTTAAAATTACTCCTTTCCAATGAACTCCCTGTCATAGTTAGAAAAAATAAAATATAAAAGGTACGAAGAAATCATTAACAAATGCTTTATTTGAGCAAGATAAAAAGCATTAGAATTTTTTTTAAAATCTATGTTTCAGGTGCTTGTCTGGGTTTCCTCAGGCTTTCCAGGCAAGGAAAAGTTACTTATTTTCCTCCAGTTAAGAAAGATAGATGGTGAAAACCAGATCTCTTTATCTCCCTGGCCTTTCCTTCAGGGCACAGAGCACAGGAACACACCTGGGCTGTTCTGGGAGGGTCTCTGGGGGGCTCTGGGCAGCCCCTGTGCCCTGGCAGGTGGGAAGGGCAGCCAGGGGAGGGTGTGAGGATGTGGCTGAGCAAGAGCAGCCGGGTTAATTCCCTCCTGCCCTCTGCTCTGGGGAATTGCTCTTCCCAGCTAAGTGAGAAAGGTCAGTCAGGAGGGAAGCTCCTATTTCCAGGCACATTAAACCACTTTGTGCTGGCTGGAGAATCATCACACGTGACTGGGCAGCTTGGAAATGTTAAAGCCAATTAAAACAAGGAGAGACAAGCCCAGAGAGGAAACCTGCTGGAGCTGCAGAGGAAGAAAGCTGGGAAAATTACCTTTAGGAAAAAGGAGAGGAATTGCTGTGCTGGCCTCACGTGCACCCACACGTGCAGCCATTCTCACCAAGATAATGTAGAAGAACAGGAAGGAAAACTATCCTTGGCTGTTCTGCTCCATGTTCTCTTCCCAGAGCACCACAAACGTGCCTCATTTCTTTAATTCCAGTGCCAGGGGAGCTCTGCCTTTCTGCAGGGGCATCTGAGGTTGAGGTGGAATGGTAAGGACATTTATTTGAGGATATTCCTCCAAAAGATTAAAAAAACCTAAACAATCAAACAAAACAACTCCCCTAAAAAAACCCAGAAAAAAGTTATTTGAAAGGGAAAGAAAAAAAATTTTAGAAAAAATGCTGTGAAGCCCTCAAACTTCCTGGAGTTTGGTGAAACCAGCCCTGACTGATGTTCAAGAAACTGCCAGAGGAAGGAAGGAAGGGCAGAAAAATCCCAACCAAAGCCAATGAAAAAAGCCCAGAAAGCGTGCAGAAAGCATAACTCCAGTTCCAAATGTCAGAAAAACACAAGGAAAGACCCAGAAGTATGGGATTGATTAAAAAATAGAAAAAAATCCAGTGAAGCAATACATCAGTGACTTCTTATTGTCTGCTCACAATTTCTGCTTTTTTGGAATCCTCTTAGGACATTTTTTTTTTTTTTTGAAATTTTTAAGCACGTCCTTGATGCAGAAGCCCACTGGACTGAAGTTTTACTTTGGTTAAAATTTGGATGTCCATTCTCACATGAGTAGAACAATGAGATAAGGGGCAGGGTTATCAGTCCCCAAGCTGTCCCAGGGACTCTGCTGCTGTGATGAGGGTGACAGGAATTAGCCTGGAAGGTTTCCCTGCCTGTGAAAAATCAGAAAGGTTTTTATTTTTAATTCTCGCAGCCTTTTTATAACGTGTTGCACTAAAAAGGCAAATTATTACTTAGTAAACATATTTTTCCCATCAGTTAAATAACAAAAACAACACTTGAGAAAGGAATTATTATGAAAACTCAGAAATGTTATAAAAAATAAAAACTTGTTTACACAAATTGTCTTTAGGTAAGAATCCTCCTAAGAAATCTTCCCATGAGAAAGAAAATCAGCTACTGACAGGCTGAAAAACCACACAGCCTCAAAAAAATCAAACCCACAGGCAGGAACTGGATCATCTTTAAGATTCCTCCCAACCCAAACCCTTTTTTGATGCCAAGATTTCAGTTCCTTTGGTTTTGGCCAACTGTGCAGCCAGACCTTGGCATTACCTGGTGGGCAATGCCCCTGGAGCTGCCCTGCCCCAAGCCTGGAGCTGGATTTGTTTCCCTGCTGTCCCTGGGAGCAGGAATTGTGTGGTTGCAGTGCTGAGCTCTCCCTTGGCACCAGGCACGTGTGTGATGCAGCACGTTCCTGTCAGGCTCCGTTCCCCATCCCTGGCTGGGGCTGACACCCCCTCAGAGCCAACAGCCTGGAAAATGTCTGTCTGGTGCTGCCTGCAGCAGCTTGTTGGGTGTGACACACGGCTGTTCTGCCTCTCCTGGCTCCGCTCAGGTGGAGATGAGAAGTTTTTCCACACCTGGAAATGTTCCTCCTCCTCAGCATCACGCCTGAGCGAGCTCAGAAGCATCCTTGAAATTAAATCAGCTCCCTGAAAGGTTTAGCCATGGCCAGCAAAAGGCTGGGCAAGGCTCACAGGGTGGGAGAGGGTATTTATATATAAAAAAAAGGTATTTTTTTTATGCTCCTAATGGACAAAGCATTTTGAAGTGTAGAGCGTGCTGCATTTTTAATCTAAGGAACAACCTCAAACCTCTTCCAGATTGTGCCACCTCTCCAGCAGCCTCAGAGCTGTAAACCTCCCACAAGCTGGTTTAGCTCCTGCTGGCAATTACCAGAGCCAGGTGTGAGCATCCAAGCACATCTCCATTTGGGATGTTCTGTGCTTTAATTACATCTATTTAGAGTCACTTGGGCAGATCCGGTGGAACTCCTCTCATCCAGAGCAGAGGCCAAGCAGTGCCAGAGTGCTAATTGCTTCATTCCCACTCTGCAGCCAGCCCCCAGCATCTCTGCTCAGCCTGTGCACGCCCAGCGTGGCATTTCTGACTCTGGCCACAATGTAGGATAGGAATGCCTCCAGCTCCTGGGGCCAGATGGAATTTCCCCCGCCCTCAGGCTTCCTAGAAGGTGATTTTAAAGGCAGCAGAGCTGCTGCCTGACATTTGCAGTGAGACATCCTTCCAAGAAGTGTTGGATGGCAAAAAATAAAGACTCATCCCTGCAGTGGGTGCTCTGGAGAGCAAATCCCACGGGCAGGAAGCCAGCAGAGGGGAGCTGGGGGTGACCTCACACGCTGGGGGTGTGGGAGGAAGGGGCTGGCAGCAGCACTGGTGGCACAGATGTTCTCAGCTCCTCCTTCTGGATGTGAGACAGGGACCCAACCCCACCTCCTCACGGATCTGGGCTGTGCAGGGGCCTGGGAGCAGTGCAGGGAAGGTGTGGGAGAGGATGAGGATGTAAGTGAGGGATGTGGCCCAGCACAGGGTGGTGGCAGCTCTGCAGGGTTTGGCTGAACTGGAGTTTTGTGAGCTCTGGGATGCTGTCAGCACCCACCACAGGAGCTCTGGCTCATGGGACAAGCAGCCAGCTGTCTTCAGCTCCCAGCCAATGTGGTGCACAAACCCTGCAGATTGATGGCTGTGTAGGAGAAAGAGGGAATTTCCAGCATTATTGAACTACCTGGCCTGTGGAAGGCCTGCAGGAAGAGGCAGCACCCAGCTCACCTGCCCCACGATCACCCCAACCACCCTGCAATAGAGCTTTCCCCTTTTTGTCACTCAAACCTCCTCAGGATCTCCATGCATGGAAAATTCTCCTCTTACACCATCTGATATTTTCCCACCTTACATCACCTGCCATGGACTGAAATACTGGAGCTGAGAAAATGAACAAAGTTCCTCTTTATTATCATATATCTTCATCATAGTTGTCTTATAAGCAGAAGACTTTCCAAAGGAGTTTTCTGTCAGTCCCAGGAGCTGGCTGAGGATGTGCAGCAGGGGATGTGTTTGCCCAACAGCACTTGGCCCATCCCTGCTGTGTCCAGTGTGTGTGCCCAGCTCTGGGGGCTCCGTGCCAAGCCCTTCCTGTGAGGTTCCTTTGCAAAAAGCCTCGTTTCTTCTGTAAGGTGGAGAAATTAATTTATCTCTGCATGAGGAATCCCCTTCCTGCACCCCACTGCTGCCTTCTCCCAGGAGGGGAGGGATCCTGCCAGGATGGGTGTCACTCTGAGGTCACTGACGAGCCAGAAGGGGAGGGGGTGGCTTTGGCCACATCAGGAGAACATCTCAGACAGAGAAATGAGGGAGAAGGCTCACAGGGATCATCAGTGTGGAGCATTAAATGTGACTCCATCCCCTGACCCACGGAGGCCAGAGCTGTGCTCTCCCATGTGTGACAGTGGAATTTTGGGGAGGGATGGGCATTCTGGGCTTTGCAGCCACAGGCTGGGCACCTCAGGCTGCCCAAGGGCTGCCAAGCCTCCTTCCAGGCAAGTGATCCCCACTTCACAGCATATGAACATCAAAGGGGTTAACCAGAAAGTTCTTGTGTTTCTGCTGTTGCTTTTTTAAAATTCTGAAACAACTTTTGAGTTTGCTTCTTTGAATCACTGTGTGGCTGAATCAGGCCACTGCAGCTGCTGTAGGATTCCAGTGATCTATCACGATACAGCTGCAGTAGCCAGCATCTTCTCTGAGACTGCAACATTTCTCTCAAAGCCAGAAAAAGGAGGGTGAGAGTGTGTGTGTGGGGGTGTGTGCAGCATTTCAGCAACAGATAGATCATTTAAGAGGCAGGAGCAGCAAACTGAGCAAAAATGTTCCACGGGATAAATTCTATTATATAAACCAGTCGATATAATGATTGATTGGGTTGATTATAAAAGGTTTATAAGGGTTGATTATAAAAATGGGAAACCAAACCTTAGGCAGGTGATTCAGTGTCTCAGAGACCACCAAACCTGTTTTGTGATCACGGCTACGAATGTTTAAATGTGGTAATTAAAAGGTGATGAAGTCACTCATGGGCTCCAGGGAACACCCAGGTCTGAGGCCAGAGGTGAGATGTGCGTGTCCTCAAACCTCTCCTGCTCGTGTCACCTGCCCTGTTCTTTCCTGTGAGGGTGACATTTGGGAATTTCTCTCTAACTCGTCTCGTGTAAATGGTGTGGCAGCAGGGTCTGGTCTGCCCAGCACACGGAGGAGTGTGGGTTGCATTGCCAGGGAATTTCACTGTCCCCACGCATTTCACAGCCTCTGTCTGCCACAAGCCCTCGGTGGCACCACCCACGCAGGGCCGTCCATGCCTGTGGCAGAGGGGTCCCTGTGCACCCCTGGGACAGCACTGTGACATGTCTAACCTGTCCCTTTGCCTGCCCACAGCTGACAAAGAGGCTGACGAGTACTACATGAGGAGGAGACACCTGCCCGACCTGGCAGCCCGGGGCACGCTGCCCATCAACGTCATCAAAATGTCCCAGCAGGGCAACCAGCGGGACAGGCCCCGCCGCCCCATCAGGGCCATGTCCCAGGACAGAGTGCTGTCCCCAGAGAGGATCATGCCCGAGGAGTTCAGCATGTCCTACGAACGGATTCTCTCAGACGAGCAGCTGCTGTCAGCGGAGCGCCTGCACTCCCAGGACCCGCTGCTGTCCCCGGAGCGCTCGGGCTACCCCGAGCAGTCCATGTCCAGGGCATTGTCACACACGGATGTCTTTGTGTCAACACCCGTCTTGGATCGCTACAGGATGTCAAAAATGCACTCCCATCCCAGTGCCTCAAATAACTTGTACAATACCTTGGGTATGAACCCGACCTCGGCCAAGCGCCAAGCGTTCGCCTCGCGCCGGCACAACACGGTGGAACAGCTGCATTACATCCCCGGCCACCACCACCACTACCGCACCGCCAGCAAAACAGAGGTGACTGTTTGACATGACCCAGTGCATTGTAGATACTCCTTAAGGACTGGGGTGGCCACAGCACCCCGTTCTGCAGTGGCCTTATAGGCCAAGATAACCTCTACTAACTCAGTGTCTGCAAAGACTTCTCTGACAGTCCCACCCGCGTTGTTTTTAGAGCCTCCCCTCTCATCAGCGACACAGGAAGAACTGAAGCAGCAGTCAGACACTAACTAGTGAGGGATAACAGAGGAAATTTCCTGATGTGCATCAGTTTCTGTCAAAGAAAGCCATAGTAATCGATGGCTCCTTCCAAGGGCTCACCTGCATTATCCCATAGTTTCCATGAATTCAGGACTTTTCAGTAGCTCCAAGGAGAAGCAGCCTGAGACAGGGAGGAGGAAATTCAGCCCCCCCCCCCCCCCCCCCCCCCCCCCCCCCAATCCTGGCAGGAAGGGACCTCCTTCTTGGTCCTCATGTTTGGCTTTTCTGTAGCAAGTAGGGAAGATCTGGCTGCAGGGGTCAGCCCCAGGCTGCTCGCCACCCCTCAGCACCCACACATCAGTTCTTTGCCACCCTTGGAGCAAATTCAAGGGCAGACTTTCCTACGGGACTGGCAGATCTAGGGACAAGAATAGCCTGGCTGAGAAATAAAGTTTTAGTTTATACTAAATATACTCATAAGATAAAAAAACATACTAGTGCCTACAAATCGCCTGCTCTCTCAGTGTAGGAAGTAGTGGGGTTGATGTGTTCAATAAGCACAAATACGCTGAAACGCTTGTTAGACCCTTTCCTCCACTCATTCTAGTATCTTGGTGTCTCCAACATGTAAATAGGAAGGAGGAAGAGGGTTTCTCTTCCTCCAGCTTCTTGCCACTGCTGAAGCTAAAGCAGCAGAGCCCGTTCAGCTCCACCCTGCTGCCCTGTGCTGAGGGAGGCCCTGACCCCACCCAGCCCCCCGCGAGGCAAGGCCGCCCCCCGTCACCATTTCTCCCAGAAGTTTCTTTTCCTGATAGCACTTTCCATGGCCCAGTTCCCCTGTTTCTGAACGTTTTCTCCTCCCCATTTTCAGCCTAGAACTCCATATGTAGCAGATCTTTTTCCAGCCCTTAGCAGAGGCACAAAGCTGAGGGTGTCTGTTTACCGAAAAGCAGGTCGGTAACTTTCCGTGGTTTTCTCTCCCTGCAATGGCCTCCCAAGAAAACCTTCCAAATTCCAATTCCACTGAGTCCCAATCCTAACCATGAAGACAGTTACATTTCATGCATATAAATTATATATCCAGCATAATTATAATTAACGGGCATGTTGTATATCTGATATAACGCTAATTAGATACTGTATATTTGTAAAATCTTTAAAACATAGACTCGTGGGTGCAGAATTTGCGAGGGTTTTACCTTTGGCTTTCCAGACAGATTGGGCTTTGCTTTGGTTTTTTTGTTAGACTTGGGTTTGGGTTTTTTTGGTTGTTTTTTTTGGTTTTTTTTTTTGTTTTTTTTTTTTTTTTTTGTTCTCTTTGATTCTCATTCCTACCAAATTCTGAAGAACCGACTCCCACCAGAACACACTTCTGTGGCCAGGAAAGGGTCTCAGAGGGTTTGAAGGCCAGCCAGACCTGGTGCAGGAGCTGTGGGTGCTGGGCAGTGTGCTGGGTGTCCCCCCAGGCCCCAGCACACACACACAGCCCCCCGTGGGTCAGGCAGGCACGCTCCCTCCTGGGGGTGCCATGATGACTGACTTCAGGCTGTGAGCACACCCCTGTGCCCTTCTCTCCGTGTCCCACCCTCCCACAGTGACTCTTTTCCTACATGGCTCTTCACTAGGCTTCACTGGACTTTGCTCTGCCCTCCTCCCTCCCCTCAAATACCTCCCACCTCCTGGCCTTAATGACATTCCCAGCCCGACTGTGCCAAGTCCTGTAGCAAACAACAATGATGGGGCGTGAGCGTGAGTCTCCTGCAGAGGCTTTGATGAAGCACCAGGTTTTGCAGGGTAGGCAGGAGGAGCATGAGTCCCTGCCCCAGTGGGACTTGCAGGTGGGCCTCAGTGGGGTGTCCAGGTGGCCTTTCTCTTTCCCTGGAGCTGGTCCTGTTTCCAGAGCTTTATCCTGCCCCATCTGATGGAGACTGTGTTGAGAAGGACTCCATCAGTGAGAGCTTACTGGGGCTTTGTTTGACGGAAACTGAGCTGGGAGGGAGTTAACAAACAACAGCCTCCAGGGTCAGATCCTGCAGCCTTGGGCAAAATCCCTCTGGGAACCACCAGAACTGTCCGTGGATCAGGGTGGCAGCTGATGGCACGGGAGGGATGAGAGAGAACGGGCTCACACCTCATCTCCTGCCCCCTCCCTTGATGGACACTACTCTCCCCTGACTACCTCCAAGCTCCTCGGCTCAGCCCCTGGATTTTTCCTCCCAGAAGACAATCCCTGTGAAAACATTGCCCTTGCTGACCTTCCCTCAGGCCCAAGTGTGGGACTCGTGTGAGGAGAAGAGAAACTCTCACGGCTGATGGGGAGGCAGCCCCTGCTGAGGTGCTGGGGCTCTTCCACTCTCTCCTGGCCCAGGCAAAGCCAGGGAGATCTGAACCCTGTGGGAGAGCAGAGTGCACTGTAGAGTCTCCAGGAGCTGTGGTGGCAGAGCTGGAGAAGAGGTGACGGTGGGAGGCCGTGGGTAGGTGAACACTCCTCTCTTTCCACGTCCATAGCTGTGTGTCTCAAGCTCCAGTCCTCATCTAAATGTTCCATTTGTGAACTAAGAAGCTGCTGGACCAGATGCAAATTTGGAAATTTTTCCTTCAAGTAGCCTGTGCTGATGCTGAGCTGTGCCTGGACCATTTGACCTCTGTGTTTTCTCCTGTTCTGGCTAACAAAGGTCACAGGCCCTCTGCTGCCTGGGCAGGAATCCTCCAGAGAAATCTTAGCCTCATTTCCTTGTCTTTTTTCCACCCACTCAACTGTTTTAAGCAGATGTGTCCCACAAGGAGCCTTTTTAGGCCAAATCTCTTCAGGGACTCTGCCACCACCACAGAAAATGTTCAGTAAATTTCCTTGGGAAGGAACAGTGCCCTGGATACCACCTGGGCACCATGTGTTCCACCAGCTCACTCTGTGCTGGGATGGGTTGATGGATGGGGCACTGGCACTGCAGCACACACAGGTGTCCTTAGGTTGTTGTTTTTTTTTTTTTTTCCTTTATTCCTCCGTCTGAGAATTGGTCACTGAAAGAACACTTGGTCTGGGGCTGAGTGTCATGATCCACAGCCTGGTCCCCAGCACTTCAGTTCACCATGAGGATAATGGGAATTTCCAATTTCCAACCCCTGTGAAGTGCTTTGAGACCCTCCCACAACAGAAACTGTAGAGCAAACAGGAAAAGTGTTTTTTGTTAATCTTGTCTGTCATTGTCCTGACACATGGTGTGTGATGTGCCCCAATCCACTCTGCCCAGAACGAGAGTGCTGGGCTGGGATTGCCCAGATTCCCACTGCTCTCCTCCTGGGCAGGGTCCAGGGGATGCTGTTCCCTCACTGGGCCCTTCCTGCCTCCTTCTCCTCGTGTCTGAGTCTCCACCACACCCTGCACTCAGGAGAAAAGCAGGAAGCACCCACATTCCTCCCTACAGTAAAATACAACCTGCCTTGATTAATCTCGTATACTCTGAAGAATTGATCTGTATTTTCTCCACCCACAGGTGCAACCAAACGCCTGGGGAGTGTCCAGTTCCCAGAGTGCATGTGCAGGGACTGTAGAAAAGTTCATATTATTTCCTACAAGCTGATAATTATTTGCTTTCCCTCAGCAGCACCACGTCCTGGATGGCTGCACTGGGTTTTATACAACTCTCTGTGTATGTGCATATAGATACAAATATATATATACACATACATACTGTAAAATGCAATCAACACGTTCTGACTGACCCTGTACCAATCCAAGCTTCCAAACTGTGTTGAATCATTCTTTGAAACGTGGAAAAAACTATTTTTAATGAGCCACACACAGCACCACACGGAACAGAAACTTTGTCATAAAAAGCCTTCTAATGCCGGTGAATCGTGTTTTAAGGGAAAAAAAAAAAAAGAAATATTTTTCAATGTTTTAATGTTCCTTTTATAAACGATGATCTGTTACTTGGGGATGGGGGTGGGTGGGAAGACACACAGACAGCTGTCCAGGAGTAAGCCCTCCTTCCCTGGCCTGGATTTAATTTCTGTCTGCTGAGCCTGGCTGGCTGCAAAGCTGCTCCCAGGAACCTGAGCTTCCCTCATGCACATTTCTGTTCTGTCAGAAGCATTCCCACCAGGAACCCGCTGGAGCTTGGCATCAGGTTTTTGTTAAGAGATGTTCCTGGTAGCTGGGAAGGCATCCTCATCTTCTTCCATCAGCACATGAAAAGGGGAAATTAAAGGGTAACTTTAATTGTGCTTGAAATGCGTGCTCTATTTGTGATCGATTTGCCATCTTCAGCTCATGGATAAACAGCTTGTCTTAGTTCTGTTTCAGATTTATTTCTCAATCTGGAAGGAGGGGCTCTGCTGAAATACCTCCAGCACGAGCAGATTTCGTGTTCAGGTGCTTTTCAGCCGAGCAAAAGGAGGGAAATGTGTGAGGAAGGGGCTGGAATATTTTCCTAGCGAGTGCTGTTAGCAATAAGCCCATGCTGGGGCTGCTCCCCGGGGAGCAGCACCTCAGTGCTGTGTGTCCACACTCCCAGCTCTCCCAGTGCTGAGAGGGGCCCTCCCCGAGCCCAGTCCCAGCTGGGGAGAGCCAAGCAGGCTCCCCCAAGGGCGAGGGCAGGGCTGGACGGGGCTGTCCGAGCGTGTCGGTGTTCGTTGGGAAGGGATCTCTGCTCCCAGCACCCCGGGCCTCCACCACGGCCACACAATGCCCAGGAGAGCTCCGTGCCAGGAGATCTCTCTCCATTCCAAGAGGTCTCCATCCCTGGAGGTCCCTCTCCACCCCAGGAGATCTCTCTTCATCCCTGGAGGTCCCTCTCCATCTCAGGAGGTCTCTCTCCACCCCAGGAGATCTCTCTCCATCCCATGAGGTCTCTGCCCATCCCTGGAGATTTCTCTCCACCCCTTGAGGTCTCTCTCCAGCCCAAGAGATCTCTCTCCATCCCTGGATGTCTCCATCCCACCCCAGGAGGTCTCTCTCCACTCTTCGAGGTCTCTCTCCCCTCTGGACATCTCCTTCCCACCCTTGGAGGTCTCTGTCCACCCTGGGAGGTCTCTCTCCACCCCTGCAGGTTTTTCTCCATCCCTGGAGGTCTCTTCCCCCATGGATGTCTCCATCCCACCCCAGGAGGTCTCTCCCCCCCCCCAGGATGTCCCCACCCAACCCCTGGAGGTCTCTCTCCCCTCAGGAGGTCTCTCTCCCCCCGGGGTGTCTCCATCCCACCCCAGGAGATCTCTCTCCATCCCTGGATGTCTCCACCCCACCCCAGGAGGTCTCTCTCTCCCCCGGGATGTCTCCATCCCTGCAGGTCTCTCTCCCCCGGGATGTCTCCACCCCACCCCAGGAGGTCCTCTCTGCCCCCAGGAGGTCTCTCTTCCCCCGGGATGTCTCCACCCCACCCCAGGAGATCTCTCTCCATCCCTGGATGTCCCCACCCCACCCCTGGAGGTCTCTCTCCCCCCGGGGTGTCCCCACCCCACCCCGCTGCCGGGAGGAGCCGCTCCCCCTGCCCCTCTGCTCCGCCGCTCCCGCCCGCCTGCAAACCCCTGAGACATTTTTGTAGCAAGAATTTCTTGGCTCTGAGAAAGACACTTCTTACTGTACTCTTTTTAGTTCGGGGGACAATATTTCCTAAGAGGGGTTAAGTGGATATTTTTGTGCTTTAGCCCAGTTTATGGATTCCATGTTTATTATACAGTAGTACTGAAGAGGAAGTACATTTGTATCTGTAACTTTGCACAGACTCTTGGTTAACCATTAAAGCTTCAAGATGAGCAGTATTTGACTGTTTTTCTCTGTATTATTCTTGTTGTTATACTTACCTGTAAAAGCACATTCTGTATGTACTGTAAACAAAAAAAAAATATTATCAGTTTAGTAAAATTTAGAGTCTTAAGGATTTTTCCACTTTTGTCAGTAACAACTATTTATGGATTAAAAAAAAAAATAAAGGCAATTTCAACATATAAATTGTTTCTTTTTGATATCTATTGGGGGGAAATAAAAGCCATTTTCTTGGCAGCCTTCCCAATCTTTGTAACCAGCGTTTGAAAGGTAGATATCTGTGATTCTGTGTGTAGTTAAATAGCATCTATTAAAATGAATGCTGCAAGGTCTGGAAGACTCATTATTTTTATGTATTTATTTACTGCATTTCACCATCTTGCCAGGATAAATCAGGGGGAGCAGAGAGACATTACCATTCACGGTAAAATTATGTCTCACAAGCCTAGAAAATTTTATTTTAACATTGCCCTTCCTTAATTTGCCTCCATAATTTTGTTTCCACCTAGAAAGCCATGAATTGCAAAGCTGGAACTTGTGGGGTGTCCCACGGTGGCGAGGCCTCCACAGGGCTTTGCTTTTGCCCTTGGCAGTGAGTGTCACTCACAGGAGCTTCCCCATCACCCTCTGGGAGGTGGATGTGCCAAGGAGGTCAGGGTGGGTGTGACTGAGCCCCCCCAGAGGGGTCAAACTCTGCATTTTCATTTCTACCAGCTCTGAACCCGGGCTTCCTTACCACTCTGTCCAGATGGGATTTTTTTTTTTTTTTTTTCCATGCCTTTTGTGAAGGAAATGCATAATTTTGTGTTTCCCACTGCTGGTGCCCCAGGGATCCCTCCCACTGCAGCCTTGTGTGGGGCAGAGGTTGTCACCTCTTCACCACTCACTCATGGAGCCCCAAACTCTGCTTTCAGTCTTTGGCACATTGGGATTGCCCAGTCTGGAAAAAAATAATTTAAAAAAATGGTTTCAGCAGGACCTGACTGGGACCTTTCAGAGTCTGAGTGGAGCCAACAAGAAAGGTGGGGAGAGATTATTTACACGGGATGGAGGGACAGGACACAGGGAATGGCTTCACACAGAGGGTTTAGATGGGATATTGGGGAGAAATTCCTCCCTGGGAGGGAGGGCAGGATCCCTGTGTGGCTGTCCCTGGATCCCTGGCAGTGCCCAAGGCTGGGCTGGACAGGGTTTGGATCAGGCTGGGACAGTGGAAGGTGTCCCTGCCATGGCAGGGGTGGCACTGGATGATCTTTCATGTCCCCTCTACACCAACCCAGTCTGGAATTCAACAATTCTTTATCTTCCTGTCACTTTGCTGCTCAGCTTTAGCAGATCAAACTTTAGCAGCTCAGAGAAGCTTCAAGGAGCAGCACCCCAGCATCACCTTCCAGGGCGGGTCCAGAGGGAAGACAAAGCCCTTTTGTGCCCCTTTGGCCAGGCTTGTGGTCCCCTGTGTGAGCAGAGCTGTGTCAGTGAGGCACAATCAGCACTTCCCAAGGAGCACATGAGCCCAGCAGAGTTAATTAAAATGCATTTTTAAGGGAGAAGTTTCGTTTTGCCTGGCAGTTCTATTCATAATTACCCAATTCTGTGTAGCACTAATAAGTGAGGATGGAGCAACAGGGAATTAGCTAATTTCTCCACTTCCCATAAAAGTTATTGAGGAGAACATCAGGATCTGCGGTGTTGAGAGCAAGTGGTGACAGAGATGAAGCTGGGACCAATTCTTGCCTCAAAAGACAGCAAATCCCACTGTTCCCCACCCCTGTGCCAAGTGATGCCAGCACTCAGTGCAGTCACTCTTTGTTCAGCCACCTTCACTGGCCTCACTGGGTCACCTTCTCTGGTGGTGGCCCAAAGTGGCTCTGGTGGCCTGGGCAGCCTGGCACTGCCCCTGGTGAGGGTAGGACATCCCCAGTGTGACCAGAGGGACACTTTGGTGGCTGTCCCAGGACAGGAGGAGCCCCTGGCCAGCCGCAGTGCAGCCCTGCCACCACCAGTGCCCTGGGTGGGGTGGTGGCATCTCCCCAGGCTGAGCCAGAATTTGGATTTGATGGACCTTTAGGTGTGGTGGGATCTCCCCAGGCTGAGCCAGAGCCGTGGTTTAACTCATCAGGAGGAGTTTGGTCAAAATTTGGGTTTGATGGACCTTTAGGTGTGGTGGCATCTCCCCAGGCTGAGCCAGAATTTGGGTTTGATGGACCTTTAGGTGTGGTGGGATCTCCCCAGGCTGAGCCAGAGCCGTGGTTTAGCTCATCAGGAGGAGTTTGGCCAGAATTTGGATTTGATGGTCTCAAAGGTCCTTTCCAGCCTGGGTCATGCTGTGATCCCTGCTGTCTGGGGAGATCCCACCATCCCTGGGGAATGGGGCACAGGGCAGGCCTGAGCCTGAGGCTGAGCAGGTCCCAGGAGCCTCACTGGGGGCCCAGAGGCAGCAGAGAACAGGAGCAGCTGATGGACACTTATCTGGAAGGATGGGAATGATGGGATGGGCGGGGAGTCACCTGAGGAACAATAAACCTGGATTTTTGTCCATTTTCCTCGGGCACTGGTCACTCCTACAGCAGGGCCTGGTGTCACCTTGTCACACCAGTGCTGGCACAGAGCCATTCCATCAGCAAAGCAGCAATTCCTCCTCCTGGGAAGGCTCGGAATGCTCACACATGGAAAAAGACAGGATTGTGCCCATTCCTTGACAGAGAGAATGCAGGAAAACTGCTGGGAGATGCCAAAGGTGCTGTTGAGGTGAGAGTGGCCACTCCTTCAGTCACATCTTCCCAGCAAAACACACGGGAATGTTTCCCAAACCTAAGGATCATCTCTGCTCCCAGTTGTCTGAGAAAGATGCTGGAAAATGATGAGGAAATTCAGAACTACAGGATAATTAACACCTGCCAGCGTGGGTTTAAAAAAAGCAGATCCTGTCAAACAAACTCCAATCAGTTCTCTAAAGTTCTTACAACTGGGGCTGGCAGGATGGTGGGGAGGTGCAGCTCACTGCATCCTGTGCTGCTGGATAATCTGAGGGAGAATTTTATCCCTGCACATCCTTGAGGGAGCTGCTGTCAGAGGGCTGCAGCAGAGAGGACCTGGAGGAGCTCAGAGAGGGCTTTCACCCTCTGAAGTGCCACCTCAAGTGGTGCTTGGCAGAGCTCAGAACCCTTTACAACACTGAGCTCAGCAATCCAGAAATAAGAATGAAATCGGCACTGCTGAAAGTTTCAGGAGATGCAAAGAGTTTGGGATGCAAAGAGCAACAAAAGAAGGAAATTCTGAGTCAGGGATGGGCTGGGTCCTTTGAAGAGGAGGTGTCCTGATGCCACCAATTCTGTCAGACCTGCAGGAACCAGAGCAGGGCTGCTGGGGTGGATGCCCAAGTGGAAAAGCATTGCAGCTCAAAACAGAGCTGGGGAAATGCTTTTCAGGGAGGTTTTTATGAAGCTCAGCATTTTAATTCAAAGTGAGATGCTGAGGTGACAGGGTCACTGCACATAAGCACTTTTAGGGGGTGAAAAGTGTAGGGTATTAAACAGCTCTTTAATCCAGGCTCAGAAGGGGCAGCTGCTGAAAGCTGGGGCCAGATCCACTGCCATGGAAAAACCTGTCAAGGAGACACAGGATGGGGGCTGTGTCCCATCCAGTAAATGCTGGGGGGCTGCCAGCACTGCTCTATTGCCACAGGAATCCTCTGAACAAGGATCCACCTTTCCCTCAGCAGTTTTCCCATCAGAACCCGCAGCTCAGCCAGTCCTTCTGTTGCTTGATGCTCCCCTCAAACCCAGGAGTGTTTCCTGCCCAGGGAGGAGCTCTCTGTGCCCACAAGGTGTTTGTCCCCTGGCAGTCACACACTTAAAGGCATTTAATAATGAATGGGGCTTTCAGAAGAGCTTTCAGGAGCGTTTCCATTCCCTGCAGAGCAGCGAGGACGTTGGAAGGAGAGACCTTCGGAAGTGACTCACGCCAGGCACAGAGTGAGTCAGGAGCACTCTGGGGGAATACGATGCACTCCCAGCCTCTTCCCTTGTCCAAATGCCAGGCAGCAGCTCCTCTGTTCTGCCTCCAGCTTCGGGAAGCACTTTTTTTATTCATTTAAATCCCAGCTTCAGCGCTGCCAGGAGAGCTTCAGCTCCGCAGTGACCTCGGGGCTGCTGGGGGACAGGGGCTGAGGGACAGGGGGCAAACCCCACAGGTGACCTGCAGGCTGTGTCCCTGTCACACAAACATGGCCAGGAAGGCTTCTCTGCTGGCCTTGCTGCCTCTCCTTGCTTGGCACAAGGCTACAGCAGGTCAGAAATCAGCCCAGGGCTGGCTCAGGGCCGTTCAGAGGATTTAGGGTCACACTCAGAGCTCCTGAGGAGCTGGATCTGCTCAGGGACTGTGCAGGGTGAAGTGGCAGTGCCTGTAGTGATCCAAACAAAGCTCAGGAGCTCACCACTCATTCCATAAGGAATTTCTTCCTAATATCCAACCTAAACCTAATGCAGCCTGGGGCCGTTCCCTCTGCTCCTGTCCCTGTCCCTGGGAGCAGAGCCCGACCCCCCGGCTGTCCCCTCCTGGCAGGGAGTTGTGCAGAGCCAGAAGTTCCCTATGAGCCTCCTTTGCTCCAGGCTGAGCCCCTTCCCAGCTCCCTCAGGAATTCCCCAGCCCCTTCCCCAGCTCTGTTCCCTTCCCTCCAGCCCCTCAATGTCCTTCTTGCCTTGAGTGTCCCAGAGCTGTCCCCTGTCCCCAGCAGGGCCAGCACAGGGGACAGGCACTGCCCTGGGGCTGTGTCACACCACGGCTGGGACAGCCCTGGTGGCCTTGTCCTCCTGCCCACCTGGGCACACCTGTCCCCTGTGAGGCTGCTCCCAGCCCCAGCTGTCCCCGTGCCCCTGTGAGTGTCCCTGGGCCAGAGGCACGCCCTGGACCCCAACAGTGCTGCTGGGGCCCCCTGATCTCAAACGTGGGCCTTGTGCAGTCAGGGTGGGGGTCCCTGGGCTGGTGCTCCCCCTGTGTCTGCAGCCCTGGGAAGGAGAGCCTTGGAGCCCCTTTCATGGATCTGGTTCCCAAATAATGGGATGGGACTGCAGGGGGACGATCCTCGAGCTTCATTGCAGCATCAGCCTCAGTTCAGGGTGAAAGAGAGAAGGCAACAGCTCACAGCCAGCAGCAGCAGCCAGAATTCCCTGTGTCCAGGAGAGAATTCCCTGTGCTCAGGAGGGAATTCCCTGTGCTTAGGAGAGAATTCCCTGTGCTCAGGACAGAATTCCCTGTGTCCAGGAGAGAATTCCCAGTGCTCAGGACAGAATTCCGTGTGTCCAGGAGAGAATTCCCTGTGCTCAGGACAGAATTCCCTGAGTCCAGGACAGAATTCCCTGTGCTCAGGACAGAATTCCCTGTGTCCAGGACAGAATTCCTTGTGCTCAGGAGAGAATTCTCCATGTTCCAAGGCCTTTAAGAAGTTTTCTAACCAATAGCAAATTGTTAGGAGCTTGCAGGCATCTGCATAAACCAATCATGAAAATGATACACCTCGTATCTAACAACAGGTGCTTGTTTCATATTTCTTATTACTCAGTAACTTTTTATACTCTTCTATAAATAAATCACAGCCTCATTATTAAACTTTTCTATTATCTTGAGTAACATATTTTTTTACTTGCTAAGGCCTGACTACCCAGCCCAGAAACACAGTGTGATTGTTCTGTGTCCCCATTCTTGTATCTTTTTAACTCTAGGCCTGCATCTACACTGCTATGAGAATTTTCTTTTTTTTTTTTTTTTTTTTTTTTTTTTTTATTTCCTACACCCCTTCCCTCCAGCTGAGCTGAGCTCAGCCAGGCCCTGAGTGACTGTGTGTCACTGTGTGTCACTCTGTGTCACCGTGTGTCACCGTGTGTCACTCTGTGTCACCGTGTGTCACTGTGTGTCACTCTGTGTCATGTCCATCGGGGCTGGGGCTCTCTGGGGGACCAGGCCCCATCCATTGTTGCTCTCCCTGGCTGACCAGCCTGGCATTCACAGCAGATGAGAGACAAATTCCCAGCCAGGTCCCGAGGGAGGATGCCTTTCCAGCTGTCCACCTTTCAGGGATGACTCATTTCCAGAGGCCTTTTCTGTGCCATTCACCACGGGCAGGGCTGAGGCTGTGAAAGGCAGGTTTATCTCCAGACACGCAGATGAAGGGCCCCTGTCATCCTCCTTGTACAAAGAGCTGAGGCTTGGGAGGCAAGAGCAAATGTGTTGGTGCTTTCTGAGGGCTGCCTTTATGAAAGGAACAGATTTTTTTAGGAGATTTGCCATCACACAGCACCTTTGGGCTGACAGGAAAAGCCTCAGCTGCAGCTCTGAATTAGGAGCACTGATACAGATATTACAATTCACGCTGTCACAATTAGCAGCCAAACTATTTCCTAATTGCAATAAATTATAAATGTTTTTTAGTCTATCAGCTTTTGCCACACAATGCTGTTAATGCCTTAAAGCCAATCATCTAAAATTGCTCTTCATGGGTCCTACTACAATGCATCTTTCATAGTTTTATTTTTCCAGAGTATCTAGTTTTATTTGCAAGGCCATGTTTTGAAGCTTGTTTTCAGTCCCATTTCTCTCTCAGCAATGTCTGTCCCATCCCATGGCCTTTCCAAGCCAGCATTTTCCACCCCAAAGTTTGCACACAGATCCATCCTGTGTGAGCCTTTCTGTCAGGCTCTGGGAATTCTCCACAAATCCCTTTCCCACAACACTGGGAAAGGTGTGGGACACCTGCAGGGTGCCCTGGTGACAGCGTCCAGCAGGAGCTGCCCCTGAGGCAGGGCTTGGCACGGGCTCTTAGCTGGATATCCAGCCCTGCCAGCCCAGAATAATTGCTGCAGTGATAGCAGAGAGCGTGTTAGCGCTCATTAGAGACAAATTGTGCCGCCTGCTGCGAGCAGAATAAAGAGGCATTCACCCAGGCTTCCTCAAGGTTGTGTTTGCACAGAAACATCCCCTCCGTGGGGCTGAAGAGCTGCTTTTAGCAGAGCCTCTCGCAGCAGAGGGTGCAGGGGGTGAGTGAGGAGCTGCCTGGGAATGGGGGTGGCCGTGGGGTGGTGTCCCTGTCCTGCCCCATTCGAGGGACATGCAGAGCTGGCTTTGAACACAGCCAACCGTGATGGAGCAGCTTTAGCACCAGGGGAATCTGGGTTTTGGTTTAATCTGCCCCAGCACACCCCCTCAGGTGCTCACTGCAGCGAGGCCACCAGCACCATCCCTCCCTGTCCCTGCAGGCTGGGCTGGGCACAGCCAGCTCGCTGCCACCGTGGTGCCTGGAGGCAGGAAAACAGCAAATCCTTGTTTTGGGTGGAGAGGAGAGCCTCCAGCAGCAGCAGCAGCAACAATCTCTCCATCCCCAGCCAGGCCAGGCTGTGTCTGACCTGCTGCCCCCTTCCTGGCCCAGCTCTGAGCACCGGGGCTGCTCATTCAGGGGCTTCACCCACCCCTGTTATGTTTGAAGGTATTTTTCCTAGGAAGCCTGGTAGCAGCTAATTGAGGAGATCAAAGAGTTCAAGAAAAGGATTTAGTCAAATGTTGGATTATCTGATTAATTGCCTTCCACTGCACGTATTTTTCCCAAGGTAAATTCAAGTTAGCACCTGTTGAAGAGCCTATTGCTCACTGTCTGGGCTCTGGTGCATTGGAATTCAAAGGTTTTTCTGTGCTGGAATCCAAAGGCTCTCCATGTTAAACAGGACAATTTCTCATTGTCTCAGCTGGCAGCCACCTCCTTGCTTTGTAATTACAGAAACACTGCATGGCCAAAACAGCCAGATGTGTCCCCACATGTGTCCCCAAGGCTGGGCAGCCTGCCCTGCTCTCCAGGACACGGTGGCTGTCCCCTGCCATCAGGCACAGGTGTGGGGCATTCTCAAATTCTCAAAACCATGCAAACCCAGGCCAAAATACAGAAATGAATACAGAGTTTGACCTGAGACCTGGGAAAAGGCTTCCAGACCTGGAGACTGTCAGAATATGGATTTGTAGTGTAGATAGAAATATATTAAACCAGTGGAAAGTTTTAAGATTTTAAAGTTTGGATATAGAAGTAGTTACAGAAATAATAAAAAAGTTTTAAGGTGTAGCAAGTAAGTTGAGAGAGAAATGGAGCTGGAAACAAGTTTCAAACGATGGCCTTGCAAACAGAGCAGATATTCTGGAGAATCAGGACTGTGAAAGATGCACTGTAGCAGGACCATGTGGGATAAATAATCAGTGATTGGTGTTAGGAGTATCAGCAGCATTGTGTGGCAAAAGCTGGCAGGCTGAAAAACATTTATAAGGTGTTGCAACAAAGAAATAGTTTGGCTTCTGATAGAATGGTGTTGAGTTTTACATTTGTTGTGTCTCACCCTTCTATGAGATTGATAATGGAATAAAATCTTTAAAAACTGAGTTTTTCCAACACTTTCAGCCTGCTTCCCTCCCACTCTGCTCTCACAGCCCTGCCCAGGGAGTGCAGCCAATGGAAACCACAGGGAAGGATTGTCCAGGCTGTCCTTGTGTGTGTCTGAGAGCCCTGCTGGGGGCTGTGGCAGCATCCTTTGGGGGTCTGTGCCCTGCTGGGGGCTCAGTGGGGGCTCAGTGACACTGGGGGTGTGCAGGGGGCTGTGGCAGTGTCCCTTGGGGGTCTGTGCCCTGCTGGGGGCTCAGTGGCACTGGGGGTGTGCAGGGGGCTGTGGCAGCCTCCCTTGGGGGTCTGTGCCCTCCTGCAGGAGCCTGGGGGGTGCTCTGGGGCTGGGGACTGCTCTGCCCCACTGGGGATGGCAGTGCCAGCCTCGGGGAGCTGTGGGACTCTGTAGGAGTTGGGGACATCTCAACACACAGCAAATGTGATTGAGCAGAGGCCATTTATTGTTTACATTTAGCTGCAGTTATGCATCCTAAGCTGCTTGTTCACGTGGTCATGCATTATTTATTAATTCCTCTGTCTTGTTCATGCATCCAGCATGCAGGAAACCTGGAAACTTGGAAACTTGGAGACTTGGAAACTTTGAAACTTGGAAATTTGGAGACTTGGAAATTTGGGGATTGGAAATTTGGAAATTTGGAGACTTGGAAATTTGGAAACTTGGAGACTTGGAAATTTGGAAATTTGGAGACTTGGAAATTTGGAAATTTGAAAACTTGGAAACTTGGAAATTTGGAGACTTGGAAACTTTGAAACTTGGAAATTTGGAGACTTGGAAATTTGGGGATTGGAAATTTGGAAATTTGGAGACTTGGAAATTTGACTGGTGCTAGGCTATTGCTCTGTGGGCCTCCTTTATCTGGGTCTTGCATTCTTGGTTTCTCAGGCTTTTCTGTTCTTATTTTAGCCCCGTTTTTGTCTCACTGACCTTGACGAGGCTTCTGATAACAGTAACTACAGGTGGTTTGATAAGAATACCCACAAACAGTTTGTCTGGTGCACAGGATGGCCTGAGTTATGCAGAGGCATCACTACAGACCCCTGCCCTGCAGAGCAGAGGGGGAACAGCACACAGAGCAAACCCAGATGGTCTCCTAAAGGTGGTGAGCACAGCCCAGACCCAATTCACATCTCACAAAATGGGGTTTTTTTCCAGTTTTTTGTGCTCCCCAGTGCTCTTGCAGAGAGGCCTGGCAGGGCTTTGCAGCCCTGACCAAAGCTGCTCCCCAAAGTGCCAGTACTGGCCTGGATTTAGGCACAAGGAGAATTTTGGATTTAGGGGCCAGAGCCTAAACCAGCACCATAACTCAACGTGACTCAGCAGCAGGGAAGCCAAGAGTGCTCTGAGATATTCCAAGAGCAGGGAGGTGTTCCCAGGGCAGGGAGGTGACTCCAGCCCCTGGGGATGGCAGGCTGAGGCCATCCACATGCATTAGAGGGATGATAAAAAGGGAGCCAGTGCAAAAAAGGAGCCATAAAAATGATTTGAGGGTGGAAGAGGACACTTTGAAGCGAAGGATTTAAAACCTCAGCCTGTTTAGCTAATTGAGGAGACACTTGAAAGACAATGTGCTCACAACACGGAGAGGCTTAATGTGGAAAAACACCAAGTTCTGAAAGGCTCCTCAATAAACTGGGAAAAGCAACAGGAGCAGGGCCTGGAAGCTGCAGCCAGGCATTTCCAGAGTGGGAAAAAATTTGCAGATCTTTCCCAGGGAGATGATATAGGAACAACACCCTTAGGACTGATAAACTCTCTCACTCTTAGTTATTTAAAGGTGTCTCTTTTGTCTGTGTTCTTGGTCCAGCAGGGTTTCACCCAGCACTCTGCTCCCTGGAGCAGCTCCAGAGCACTGCCAGAGCATCCTCAGGTCTCCAGCAGGTCTTGCAGGAGAGATGTTCAACTCCAGCTGACCCCCACATGCTCCAGGGGTCCCCCCACACCGTGTTCTGGCCAAGGGGAGGTTGATTTCCTGTGGAATCTAAAATACTGGGCAACCAAGTGCAGCAACGACCTGGGGAAGCACCAAAATCCTCCCTAGGGCTCTGCTGGTGCTCTGCCCCCATTTCCTGGCAGCTCTGCAGCTCCCAGTGAGCTGGGCCTTCCTCTGGAGCTGCCAGCCAGCACACATCCTGCTCCTCCCAGCACAAACGGGCCTCTGGAAGATCTCCCTGTGGGCTGCCCTGAAATCCAGGCTCCTCTGCTGCAGGTTTAACCCTCAGAACAATTTTTCCAGCAGGACTGAAAGCGTTTTGCTTGCTGGCTTGTTTGAAGATGGATGTGGGCAGTGGAATGCCTCAGGCTGTTCTCCCTTCCAGGGAAGAACCGGATGCATCCTGATTTCCCAGCGCAACCCTTTCGGCTGCCATGATGTCTTGGAGATGATAAATTATTAAAATAATGATGAATATTTCTTATGAATTTGCTGTGTGTAACACAAAGGGGAGCAGGAAAGGTCCAGCATGGATTTGAGGATGGGGCCACAAGGAAAGTTTGGAGGAGCCCTTGTGGTTGTGATCAGCTCCTCAGAGGGCCATGGATCAGCCAGGCTGGGGGAAGCTCTCACTCAGAGCAACCTCAGCCCATCCTTTAGGCACACTTAGCACCAAACCAGGCAATGCTCTGTGTGGAGGCTGCAGAGACGGCTCCTGACAAAGCTCTCCTTCTCTCTCACCCTTTGTCAGTGTTAATGGAGGTGTTTTACTGTCATCTGCAGCCGTTGCTCCGTGCTCCTGCCTCCTGGCCCTGCTCCAGGATGCAGAGGGCACCTGAAGTCCAGGAGATCCCAGCTGGCAGCCAAATGTCTCAGGAATTTGCAGAGATGCTGCTGGCTGCTCCCCACAGAGCCAGCAGCGAGGCTGACCCTTGGCCTGTCCCTGCTGTGCCACCAGCCCAGCCTGCCCCTGACTCAGCCCAGATCTTCCCACACCAAACGAGCTGGGGACAAACGGCTCCCAAGAGGGGACACGTGGGAAATGGATTTGTAGGGAATTGCCAAAGCCTGTCTGGAAGCTCACACAGCCTTGTCCCTCTGTGTGCAAACTCTGGGACAAGGTGTGCTGGCTGAGAAAGGCCATGGGGTAGAGAAAACATTGGTGAGGGAGAAATGGAGCTGGAAATAAGTTTCAAACAATGGCCTTGCAAACCAACCAGATATTTTAGAGAATCAGAACTATGAAAGGTCTATTGTAGCAAGACCCACATGGGGTTTTTAAATAAATGATTGATTGAAACATTAGCAGCATTGTGTGGCAAAAGCTGATAGGCCAAGAAACGCTTATGATGTGTTGTAATTAGGAAATAGTTTGCCTTCTGATTTTGGTGGCATGAATTGTAGCATCTGCACCATCTCGCCCTTCTCATGAGGCTGGAAATGGAATAAAAGCCTTTAAACACCTTCCAGGAGCCCCATCTCTGGGTCAGGAAAAGGCAAAATCCGCCAGGGAGAGGTGAGGGCAGTGCCTGGGTGCTGCAGACAGGGACAGGAGCTGTGGGCAGGCAGAGCTGGCAGCAGGGAGTGCCCACCACCAGGCCTTGCTGGCCCCTCTGTGACCCCCCAGGGGAGTGGGTCCCCAAATTAGCCCCCAAAACACCTCCCTGAGGAGCCAGGGGAGAGGGAGGACAGCAGGTCACGTTCTCCCCATCCAATCCGGCCATCCCTGGTGGCCTTTTCATCTGGGGGCTCTGGAAATTCCATGGGGTTCAAGGGGGCTCTGGAAATTCCCAGGGATTCCAAGGGGCTCTGGAAATTCCCAGGGATTCCAGGGGGCTCTGGAAATTCCCAGGGGTTCAAGGGGGCTCTGGAAATTCCCAGGGATTCCAGAGGGCTCTGGAAATTCCCAGGGATTCCAGGGGGCTCTGGAAATTCCCAGGGGTTCCAGGGGGCTCTGGAAATTCCCAGGGGTTCAAGGAGGCTCTGGAAATTCCCAGGGGTTCCAGGGGGCTCTGGAAATTCCCAGGGGTTCAAGGGGGCTCTGGAAATTCCCAGGGATCCCTGGAAATTCCCAGGGGTTCAAGGGGGCTCTGGAAATTCCCAGGGATCCAAGGGGGCTCTGAAAATTCTGCTTTGTGCAGAATTCCCTTTTTTCCCTTTGCAGTTGTTCTCCATTCAGTTTTATTTGCAGTTGCTCACACCATGCACCCTCCAGGCTTTTAGGCAGAACTGCCTCTCTGCTTGTGGCTTTTTAACCTCCCAATACCTTTCTTCAGAGAACGTTTCACTTTTGTTCATTTTCGCTTCCCCCTCTACAATTTTCTATCCCTAATTATCATTAACTTGGAGAACTTGCTCCTTTTGAAGAGCAGATAATTAATTTCCAGGGCTGACATCTTTCTCCACTGCAATCAGATCCACATCCCCATTCCCTGGTGCCCTGTGTGTGCTGCCTTTGTGTGCTGGGAAGGGAGGGCTGAGCTCCTGAGGCTCTCAGCTCTCAGCTTGTGGCTCCCAGCACCTCTCCTGGCACTGGTGCTGTGCCAGCCCCTCTCCTCTGCCTCTGCTTTGTGCAACCAGCACTGGGAAAAGCTCCCTGAGGGGAGGGAGGGGCACAGTGTGGGACTGGGGCAGGAGGGGGGCTGGAGCCTCACAATTTTGGTAACAAACAGTAGGAAAATGTCAATAAAAAGCTCATTTATTGGTGAGGAGTTGACAGATCTGGAGCTCTGGGTGTGATCCAAGCATGGACTAGACTAAGGTGGATTTGAGGATCTCAGAGGTCTTTTCCCACCTTAATAATTCTCTGATTCTATGAGATAAATCTTTGAATATTTATGAGATAAACCTTTGCATCTCTATGAGATAAACCTTTGAATCTCACAGAGAGGAGCACAATGTGGGACTGGGGGCAGGAGGGGGGTTGAGCCTCACAATTTTGGTAACAAACAGTAGGAAAATGTCAATAAAAAGCTCATTTATTGGTGAGGAGTTGACAGATCTCCAGCTCTGGGTGTGATCCAAGCATGGACCAGATTAAATTTGGATTTGAGGATCTCAGAGGTCTTTTCCCATAAAAATGTTCTCATTCTATGAGATAAACCTTTGAATCTCTATGAGATAAACCTTTGAATCTCACAGAGAGGAGCACAATGTGGGACTGGGGCAGGAGGGGGGCTGGAGCCTCACAATTTTGGTCACAAATGCAAAGAAAATCTCAACAAGGAGCTCATTTATTGGTGAAGAGTTGATAGATCTGGAGCTCTTGGTGTGATCCAAGCATGGACCAGACTAAATTTGGATTTGATGATTTCAGAGGTCTTTTCCCACCTTAATAATTCTCTGATTTTGTGATCTAAACCTTTGAATGTGTCCAAAGCAGCCAGGGGTGACTTACCCCACTGTCACAGAGTGGCTGAAGGGAGGCACAGAGGGAATGGCCTCAGTTCCTCCCCAGAAATGAGCCTGGAACCATCACAGCCCCAAGCCTCAGGGTCCCCAGCTCCCCCAAAAGCTGAGCTGTGCACAGGAAGCCTCTTCCTCCTTGGCTCCTGTAATGGCTTTATATTTGCTAATTTTGGTTTCTTGGCTAGCACATTAATTTGCAGGTTTGAGTGTTTACTAGAATCATCTACAAAAAAAAGAAAATATTCCTAAAATTCTCTTAATTTTTTTTTAACTTATCTAGCCCAAAAACATATCCCTGTATTTAACTAATTAATTTATTGATTTCCCTCATGGACACTTTTCCTCTGTGCCTTTCATCAAACCTCCCACAATGCTGTAAATATTTTGGATTTTCCACAGTGAGGCTGGAGCCCTGCACCAGCCCTGCCCAGGAACCAGAGGGGTTCAGGCTCTGGGGCTGCCACAGCTGACAGGAACATTGAACCAAAAAATACCAAATTCAGGCTCAGGATTTCACCTCATGGCTTCAGGCACTAATAAAAATGATGTTTTAGGAGTTTCCCAGAAAGTTTGCACACAGATTTGGGTTTCAAGGCCTTTGGAGAAGGCATTTCCAGCCCCAGATCACCCTCAGCACCGACAGGAATTCCAGCACTGCAATTAGAGGGGCTGCTTGTAACTCTACAAACGTCTTGTACAGCCTAAAAGCTTTTTAAATGAGGCTCACAGCCCTGAACAAGGTAAATACATTTGTAGATTTGTTTGGGCAATTACAGTCATTTAAAAAACAATGCATAATAACAGACATGAATCTAATAAGCCATTGCTAATTAAATGTATTAATGGCAGGTTATGAAACGAATGCATCTTGCTGATGTGTTACAGCTGCTTTTGTGCTGGAAACACTTGAGCAGTGACAGGGGCAGGGTTTGCACCCCTGGGCACTGCCAGGGCCCAGGAATAGCTGCAATTAATCTGCCCCAATCTCCTGCCCAGCCACCAGGCTCCTTTGTGTGCCCACTGCTCCTTTTCCTTTGCTCTGTGAGCAACAGTTGCACTAAAAAGGAGCTATTTAACCCCAAAATATGGGACACCACTACAGAGCATTTGTGAAGGCTCCACTTTGAACTGTGCTCTTCTGCCAATTATGGTTTGCAGCGGGTACAACATTCCCAGGCTGTGGAAAAGCCATTTCTCTGTCCTGGGAGAGTTCAGTCAATTTTACCTGACATTAAGTGTTCAATAGCACAATTTTCCTTCTCTCGCTTTCATCTCTTTGGAAAATGTCACCAAACTGGAGTTAACCAATTGACCACAGACCTTTTCAGGAGTCAGCCCCAAAGCAGCTCCAGGGAGGCTGAGAAAGGCTGAGAGGATCCCCTGGGCACCCAGAAACAACAACCTGATGCTTTTAAACCTTGTTTGCCCAGCTGGGCTGGTCCTGGGGGTGGTGGAGGAAGGCTTGGGGTCCAGCAGGCCTGGGGAGCTCAGTGGGGAGCTGGGTGAAGGAGGGGTTAGGGTGGAGGGGGCTCTAGGGTGGGTGGGTCTGGACTGTGGCCTCGTGAGAATTGCTCCAGGGATGGCAAGGTCACTTCTCAGGGTCTCCAGCTTTATGGAAAAGTAAGCAGCCACAGGTTCCCTGTTGTCAAACTGCCCGAAAGTCACAGAATCCCAGGATGGTTTGGGCTGGAAGGGAACTTTAAGCTCATCCCATCCCACCCCTGCCATGGCAGGAACAATCCCACTGTCCCAGGCTGCTCCAGCCCATCCAGCCTGGCCCTGGGCACTGCCAGGGATCCAGAGGCAGCCACAGCTGCTCTGGGAATTCCATCCCAGCCCCTGCCCACCCTGCCAGGGAACAATTCCTGCCCAAAATCCCATCTAGCCCTGCCCTGTGCCAGTCTGAAGCCATTCCCTGGGTCCTGTCCCTCCAGCCCTGGCCAATTGTGCCTCTCCATCTTTCCTGCAGCTCCTTCAGGTCCTGGAAGATCACAGCGAGCTCACCCCAAAGCTTCTCCCCTCCAGGTGAGCAATCCCAGCTCTGCCAGCCTTTCCTCCCAGCAGAGCAGCTCCATCCTCTGCTCATCCTGGAGCCTCCTCTGGGCTCTCAGCAGCTCCAGCTCCTGCCTGGGCTGGGAGCCTCCAGCCCAGGAGAGCAGAGGAAGCAGCACATGGCACTGCCAAGTGGGCAGCTGTCTCCAGGAGCTCATGGACAGCAAAAGTTGACCTTTGACTAATGAATCACTCCTAATGAAAAGCCTGTCCAGCTGGATTTAATTGCCTGCTTTGGGCAGATATGGCTGGAAAATCTCATGCCTGTCAGATTTTATTTTTTTTTTCCCACCCCCTAAAGCATCAAATTATTCACCATCCTCTTGTAGCATTTTGCAGCCAACTCTTTCCTGTGATGATTTTCAAAGGATGAAGAATGAGCACCCTGGTGACATTTCTAGTATCTATAAATATCTCCCCACTACCCTGCCTGCCCAACTGGTGAATTATGCAGGCAGATATATATAATAAAACAATCGGATCCATTTTGTTGTCAACAGACCATTCTTCTTCAGCTGACAAGAGAACAGCTCAGGCTGGAAAGAGCAGGCAGTACCTGGGGAGTTTCTGAGCTTCTCCTTTCCTGGATCTGCAGGGGCATCTTGGAGGGCAACACCAAGCAGAGCAAGGCCCTGCCATGCTGGGGAAAGGAGGAAAGGTTTCAAAAGAGAAGAAGAATGAAGTTTAGGACACTGAAAGTCTCCAGAATGGCTGGAAACCCCACATCCAGAGCGCTGAGAGTCACATGGAATCACAAACAGCATCACTGAGGTTGGAAAAGATCTCAAAGACCATCGAGTCCAACCTGTTCCAAATCCCCACCTCATCCCCAGCCCAGAGCTCTGGGTGCCACCTCCAGGAATTCCTGGGACACCTCCAGGGATGGGCACTGCAAACCCCCCTGGGCATTCCCAATCCCTGAGCCCCCTTTCCATGGGGAAATTCCTGCTGTGCCCACCCTGAGCCTCCCCAGCCCAGCCTGAGGCCGTTCCCTCTGCTCCTGTCCCTGTCCCTGGGATAAGATCCCAAATTCCCCCTGGCTGTCCCCTCCTGGCAGGGAGCTGTGCAGAGCCACCAGGTTTCCTCTGGTAAAAGAAGCCTTGAAGATGTCCCAGTGAAGGACTAACCCAGCAGGATGGATTATCTGGAGCACAGTGAACTCACTTCTGGTCCTTCTCTTTTGTGTTTAATTCACCAGTGCTCTGTTTATGCATCTGAACCTCCTGCATGGTGAAATACACAGAGAATTTAATGTGCCCAACTTTGCAAAGCTGTGGGAAGTGACCAGTTTGCACTTCATATCTAATTGGCAGGTTTTAATTTAAATTGGGAGGGATTTAATTTAATAGCAAAGCTTTCCCCAGCTAACAGACCTCTTCTAGCAGGTGCTCATTATGTGGGATACTCTACAGACTCTGTTTTCTCATTTATGGGTTAGAGGCAATTTAAAAAAGCCAGCTTAAGACAGCTCTCTCCCTTCCATTAGATATTTGCAGATGGCTTTTGCTAAGCTATAACTAGCTCCTTCATCATTATGTTTTTGGGGCTGTGCCTTGGAGACAGGGCCTAGCAATTAAACAAACTTCTCATCAGGGAGTTTTCCCTCCTTGCCTTCATCCAGAAGTTTGCTGCTCTCCAGGACTGCAAGGACAAGGATTTTGGATGTTCTGATTCCTGCTGTGCTGCTCAGGGCAGGGCAGTTCCTGTGGATCTCCTGCAGAGCCTCAGGACTTCACCCTCCTGGATGAGTCTCAGTGGGAGCAAAGCTGATCCCCTGGACTGGCAGAGCTGGCCACATCTTCTGCCACATGCCAAAGCCACCATAAACCCACTGAGTCTGAGTGAGGCCCTGAGAAACCAAACTCTGCCCACAGAAATGCTGCTCTGGTTTAACCCCAGGAGCAGCCAAGCCCCCCACACCCCCAGCTCCCCTCCCGGAGGGGAAAATGTGAAAACTCCCAGGCTGAGGGAAAGGCAGTCTGACAGGCAAAGCCAGGAGTGAAGGGTGCTTCCAGGTGCTGCAATGGACAGAGGGACACGGCACTGCTGCTGCCTGGATTTCTGTCTGTCAGGAGATTCTGTTCAGGCTGGTGCTTCTGCCCCTTCCCCACCTTGTGCTGAACACCTGAGCCCATTCAGGGCTGGAGCTGGCAAGTGGGGCCCTCTCCAGATGAGTGCTGTTTGCTGAGGTGCTCCTTGGCTTTGGGTTTGTAGTGTCCCCAGAGGAGACCCTGCTGGAGACCCAAATCCGCCCCTGAGGTTGTACCCTGGCACGGGGTCAGGGTGGGAGGGTTTGGGGGTGCTCTTGGGTGCGACCCCACTGAGCCAACCCCTCTGCACCCCCAGCAGCTTCCCCTCCCTCCTGCCAGGCTCCCCAGGACCCTCCACCAGCTCCGAGGTGGCAGCGAAGCCCCAGCTGAAGTGAAGCCCCAGGTGTCACCGTCACCATGCCCATCCAGGGGGCTCCCTGTGACTGCCACTGTCACCATGCCCACCCAGTGGGCTCCATGGTGTCACTGTCACTGTCACCATGCCCACCCAGGGGGCTCCAGTGTGTCACTGTCACCATGCCCACCCAGTGGGCTCCAGTGTGTCACTGTCACTGTCACCATGCCCACCCAGGGGGCTCCAGTGTGTCACTGTCACCATGCCCACCCAGGGGGCTCCATGGTGTCACTGTCACTGTCACCATGCCCACCCAGGGGGCTCCATGGTGTCACTGTCACTGTCACCATGCCCACCCAGTGGGCTCCAATGTGTCACTGTCACCATGCCCACCCAGCCACCCCTCCATGCTCTCTGCAGCAGGAACACTTCACCTCCCACTGCTCTCCCACTCCAGCTGGAATTCAGCTCCCAGTGACCCACACAGGTGTGTCCCTCCCACCTGACCCCCTGTTCTCTCCTCACCATGAGGAAACCTGCAGCTCCCAGAGACTATTCCAGGAACAATTTCTTTTATTAGTAAGTATCTATCACCACGACATATTCCTCTAAAATAATCCCTGTGCTGTACTTTCACTGTGGATTCCATTAAGCACATTGGATATTAAGACCATTTTCAATGTTTCTAAGATTTACAGGAGTGTTAGCAAGGCACAGCTTATAACCACAACAATCTGCTCACCTCCCAGCTTCCAACATTACACACACCACAAAGAAACACTCACGGAGGGAAAAGAATAAATTCTGGAGAATTTCACAAGTCTTTTTAAGTGTTTTGGAGAAGGCTACTGATTTTAAAACTACTTTGGATCAGGAAGAGAAATAAAAATTAGATATAAGTTTAGCACTCTCTGGGTGTGGTATATCAGGCTCTGGGCTGGGATCTTCCAGAGCAGCAATGCAGGAATTACAGGATATTGATTTACAGCAGCCAGGACCTGGGCCGTGTCACTGCACCTCTGTCACCTCCTGTTTGGGCCGCACCCCCAGGACACAGAGACAGCCCTGGGAGTCCATCAGAGAGATGGAACCTGGGCTAATCCCAGCATTTAACTGCTTAAATTGTGTGACAAAGGCGTTGTGAGGGATGTGCACACCAGGTGTGGGTGCCTTAGGCCTGCAGCAGCAAGGCCACCCCAGCCAGCACCCACTTGGAAGGGTTCTCCTTGGTCTTGAGGTTGAAAGTCCAGACGTAGGTTGGCCCTCTCTGGCGTGTCCTGTACACAGGACACGGGTACAAACCTCGGGAGTCCTGCTTGTCATCAGGAACAGCCTTGATGAACACGACAGGCATGGCCGGGGTGAGCTCCTTGAGCCTGGCCTCCGTGATGCTCCCCGCCTGCAGAGAGGAGACAAAGCCTGCTCAGAGCTCCCAGGTGTCCAGCAGGCTCTCTGGAGTAGCTGAGCGCCCTTTTGTCCAAGCTGCTCCCGCTGGGGAGGTGCAAACAGCTTCTCCAGGGTCATGGGGCTGGATGAGTCTCTCTGGGGAAGGAGGGTCTGGATCCAACAGCTCCCTGCCTCACCACAACCCTCCTCAGCATCGATCATCTCAAGGGTTCAGCTGCCTGCACTCTCAACAGGTGCTCAAACCCTCACACCTGAGCTGCACTGGAGTGGGAACAGTGTCCCTGGCCCTGTCCAGGTGCTCAAACCCTCACACCTGAGCTGTATGGAGTGGGAACAGTGTCCCTGGCCCTGTCCAGGTGCTCAAACCCCACACCTGAGCTGTATGGTGTGGGAATTGTCCCTGGCCCTCTCCAGCCATATCATGAACAAAGTTTCACTTCTCTTGTCCTGGTTTCTACTGAGGCACAGCTTGAGGCCATTTCCTCTTGTCCTACTGCCAGGGAACAGGGGCAGGACAAGAGGAAAAGCCTCCAGCTGTGCCAGGGCAGGCTCAGGTTGTACAGCAGCAGGAATTTCTAGGCTGAAAGGGTGATTAAACATTGGCAGGGGCTGCCCAGGGAGGTTTGGAGGGCCCAAGGGAGGGCTGGAGGTGGCACTCAGTGCCCTGGGCTGGGGACCAGGTGGGGATGGGCACAGGATGGTCTGGGGGATCTTTTCCAATCCCAGTGATCCTGGGATCATCCTCATGCATCTCTTTCTCAGAGTATTGCCAGACCAGAATCACCTCCTGGGAGCTGCTGCTCGTGGTGGGAGCGAGGGTGGAGGGAGAACAGCCCCAAAAGGCACCACAGGCTTGTTCCCACTTTGAAAATATTCCCCAGAAAATTACTTTTCTGAGGGAATATCACCATTAAATATCAAGCACCATTATTCTCCTTCAACAATATCCTGCCCAGCAGGCTGCCCAACCCAGGAGAGGAGAGAACCCTGCCAGGACAAGAAATCAAGTTTGTTTCTCTAATTTGGGTCTCTCTGGCATTTTTTCTCTCTCTTCCTGACAATAAAATACCCTGCACATCAATCCATTTCCAGGCAAAACTGCCTAATGGAGGCTAGAGAGACCAAATGAAAACAAATAGGGAAATGGAAACGAAACTTTTCAGCACTAAAGAAACTGCCTCTGACTGCAGCTGAGCTTCACATATCATCATTATTCCAAATGCTCTCGGATCAGAGTTGTGGGGTGAGATTCAACCTCTCCAGCAGTTTATTTAGTTCTGCAAATGAGCAAAGAAAAATCATCCCTCTTGCCACACACCTTGGTTTAATTGTACTAATGCCATATGCTATGCTCAGCTAAGATAAATCCAACTCTCATTTAGGATTTTATATTTCCAACGTGCTGAACAAACATTAAATAATTTGTATAATACCTTGCAAAGTAGCTATTTATGAAACATTATTATGCACTCTTCTTAAATCCACACCTTTCATTTCTGAGGCTGATCAGCTCTTTCTTTTTTTTTTTCTTTTCTTTTTTTTTACTGCTGAGAATACTTCAAATAAAATTTCCAAGAGATATTCTACCTATTTCTGGGTTAACAAGAGCTGAAATCTTCCTGAGGTACCTCTGTGTAAGATACCATTTTGTTATGTCTGGGCTGATTCTCATTTGCATTTTTTATCGCTCTCACCGTCAGAAATTAGTTCTGCTCTGAGAGCAATTCCTCCTGACGAGCAGCACGGCTCTCGTGGAGCAGAACCATCATTCTGTGCCTGGAGAGCTCAGATCCTAAAGGATCCTTCACTTCTGCTCGTCCCAGACTGCCAGCAGGACCCTGAGAGTGGCAGAGCCACGTGCCACCGGGGCTGAGGGCACAAAGAGCCTCACAGAGCAGGGCTGGGGACAGATGGGGAGCCTGTGACCCTGCAACCCCTGCACCAGGGGGGATTCCTCACACCACAGCCCCCTGGGGGTCTGACCCAGGGACCCCCAGCACGGCCGGGCTGCCTTTGGGATGGAGTCACCTGTTGGAGCCAGCAGGGAAGGGGACACAGAGCCAGCAGGGAAAGGGACATGGAGGCAGCAGGGAAGGGGACATGGAGCCAGCAGGGAAGGGGACAGGAGCCAGCAGGGAAAGGGACATGGAGGCAGCAGGGAAGGGGACAGGAGCCAGCAGGGAAGGGGACATGGAGCCAGCAGGGAAAGGGACATGGAGCCAGCAGGGAAAGGGACATGGAGGCAGCAGAGAAGGGGACAGGAGCCAGCAGGGAAGGGGACACAGAGCCAGCAGGGAAGGGGACATGGAGCCAGCAGGGAAGGGGACACAGAGCCAGCAGGGAGCACTCCAAGGTGCCCCCGAGTGATGGATGGGGTCAATGGCTTTAGCTGGACAAGGGGAATGAAGAAACTCTTCCCTGTGGGGGTGATGAGGTGCTGCCCAGGGGCTGCCCCGTCCCTGGAGGTGTCCCAGGCCAGGCTGGAGCAGCCTGGGGCGGTGGAAGGTGTCCCTGCCCGTGGTGGGGTGGAATGAGTCGATGTTTAAGGTCCCTTCCAGCCCAGGCAGTTCCATGGCAGGGGCTGTGCTGTCCCCAGCTGTGGAACTGGCTGTGCTCCCCACAGCACACGTGGTGTAAAACCCAGCCCTGCCCTTCTCCCACCACGCTCCAACCCCCTTGGGGAGGGGCAGGGCAGACTCCTGGCATCAATCTCTCCATTGCAGAGAGCAAGAAGGCCAAGAATCAGCCAGCAGCTTGAGATAAAGTGTCTCCAAGTGTCCCCAGTCACAGCATCCTTCTGGCTGCCACTGAGTCCCAGTGACTTTAACAGGGCTGCTGAAAGAGATCATTTGCACCCAAAATAATCTGCTTAGTTTCATTTCGTCTAATAGCTGCCTGCTGTTTTGTAATGAATGTTTTATAAATTTAAGGCACCCAAGGGCAAACATAAATGTTTAAATAAATAGAAAAATGTGAGTAGCAGAACATGGAAGGACTCTTTCCTTTTTTGGAGGAACAACCTAAATGTGAAATATTCTTTTAAAAGTGGAGGTGTTCCCCAGAGGAATTCCTCTAAACGTGGCCTGCCATTTTTATCAGAGGATTAATTTGAAAGGAGTACAACCCAAAAGAGCTGTGCACCTGTTTTAAAAGTCCTGCATCCATTAATGCACACTGGTACCCACTGGATTATAGGTAAAATGAATAGTTCCATTAGGTAGAAATGATATTTCAGTGTGAGCAACAACCCATAAAAATATCCTTTTCCTTTCTGAAATAAATTGCAGCATGATACCCAGAGATTATGAATGGCTCCATGAACATAATTGCTCAGTATCTTTCAATCACAAGGAAAATGTAATCAGGAAAACACATTTACTGGAGTTGGGATGGTCTCTGAAGACAAATCCCATTGCTGGATGCAACCACCCATACCAGTTATTGGAGGGGAGAAGCCAAGTATTTCCCAAAGATTTCTGGCTTTGCACACCAAAACCTCTCACTCTTCTCTTCCAGCATTGCCTGGAGATGGGTAAAGCCCAGACAGAACTCATTTTCTAGTGACAGTGGAAAAGAAAACATAACAGCAGGCACTGGAACGTTCTTAAATGGAGTATTTGATATTCAGCACTGGGAATTTTTAAAAACACTCTGTCCTGGTGTGTCCAGCTGATTTCTGTCAGGCTTTTAGGGCAGCAGAAATAAATCCAGTGCTCCCTGTGGTAGGGGCTGTGGTCCCCCAAGGGCTGGGAGTGCCTTGGAGAAGGGGACAGCCAGGGAGCTGTGGGGCCAGAGCTGGGAGAGAGACAGGGCTGGTCCCAGTTCTGGGAGAGAGACAGGGCTGGTCCCAGTTTGGGAGCTGCACAGGGCTGGTCCCAGTTCAGAGAGAGGGACAGGGCTGGTCCCAGAGCTGGGAGAGGGACAGGGCTGGTCCCAGTTCAGAGAGAGGGACAGGGCTGGTCCCAGTTTGGGAGCTGCACAGGGCTGGTCCCAGTTCGGAGAGAGGGACAGGGCTGGTCCCAGTTCGGAGAGAGGGACAGGGCTGGTCCCAGTTCGGAGAGAGAGACAGGGCTGGTCCCAGTTCGGAGAGAGAGACAGGGCTGGTCCCAGTTTGGGAGAGGGACAGGGCTGGTCCCAGTTTGGGAGCTGCACAGGGCTGGTCCCAGTTCTAAGAAAGGGACAGGGCTGGTCCCAGTTCTGCTGCTGTGAGCAGAGCCCAAACCACGGGAGCAGGGATGTGACCTGACCCACGTGAGAGCCTCAGTGCCATCTTCCAGCAGAACCTTTGCCAATGTTCCCTGTGGCTTCCCAGACCCAATTCAGGTCATTTCCAGAGCAAAAAACAGCCTGGAGCTTCCAACTCCCCAAGGATATCTGATGAAATAGCATCCATCAGGAAGCTCACAGCTTTCCCTAATTTCCTATCCTTCATGGAAAACCACGGCAGAGAGGGAGGTGACAAAGAGATTGGATATTAGGAAAAAAGTTTTTCATGGAAAGGATAATAAAGTGCTGGAATGGTCTGCCCAGGGAGGTGCTGGAGTCCCCATCCCTGGATGTGTTTAAACAAGCCTGGATGTGGCACTGGGTGCCAGGGTTTAGTTGAGGTGTTGGGGCTGGGTTGGACTCGATGATCTTGGAGGTCTCTTCCAACCTGGTGCTTCTGTGATTCTGTGACTCTGTGATTCTCTGTGATTCTGTGATTTTGTGATTCTATGTGATTGTGTGATTGTGTGATTTTGTGATTGTGTGATACTGTGATTTTTGTGATTCTCTGTGATTCTGTGATTCTTTGATTCTGTGTGATTCTGTGACTCTGTGATTCAGTGACTGTGTGATTCTGTGAATTCTGTGTGATTCTCTGATTCTGTGAATTCTGTGTAATTCTGTGAATTCTGTGTGATTCTGTGAATTCTGTGTGATTCTGTGAATTCTGTGTGATTCTGTGTGATTCTCTGATTCTGTGACTCTGTGATTCAGTGAAATAAGCAGCGAGTGTCAGATCGGAATTACGAGCCCACACCTGCAGCTCCTCCCTCCCCCCCAGAGCCTTGCAGAGCTCACCTGAGCATCCCAGCGTGCTCCCTCCATGAACAGCCCGTGGATGTAGGCCCCCTCACGAGGAGCACTGGCAAAATCCTCTCTGCTCTTCTTTGTCACCTCACACTGCAGCGTCATCTTGTCCAGGGGCCACTTGTTCCTGCGCGCCGCCGTCTGCATGACGGCCGTCAGGATGGACTGGGGGTTGAAGAACCCCCCGAGCCACAGCGTGGAGGGCAGGGAGAAGTCCCTGGTCCAGGCTTCGAGCTCGCTGATGCGGGCCAGGAGGTCTGCAAACCACGAGCCCAGGCTGGCGGTGGAAGGGTAAGATCTCCTCAGCCAGCGCTCGGGCACCGTGTCCATGAGGAGGGAGTTGTGCAAGGCCTCCATGTCGCTGCTCATGGTCAGCTCCCCCTGGGGACAAAGGGCACAGTCAGTGCTGACAGTGGTCTCTTCCAGCTGGTAGGGGAGTCCGTAGCTTTGGACTCAGGAGGCCAGAGCCACCCCAAAAGGCATCTCCTCAGAGACTACTGTTGGGGGGTCAGAGCACTCCCTCAGCTGGGGAGAGCATCTCACAGGAGGGCAGAGCAGTGCTCAGCTCTTGTGGTTTCAGCTCAGTGATTTCTCAGCTCTTTGCCCTGCGAGATCAGCTTCTCCTTGCCGGCCCAGGATGAGAGAGAGAGAGGGTCTCATCTGGCAGTTCCACAGCTTTATTGCAAGGCATCTGCGAAGGAAGCCGGGAACGAGGAGCCCCGGGATCAGGGGGATTTTTAGGGGTTTTATAGGGAACCAAGTGGGAGGGGGAGAGGGTACAAGGCCAATCATTTACAACAGATCTACATAAAATCCCGAGGGTACTTGCAGTCTTCCTGAGAGTCGCCCTGACCAGAAAGCTGGTCTGTTATCTTCTGTTTCCCAAGACTGTTCTCTCCAGGGCAGAGCTACTGGGGCTCTGCCCACCCCCACAGTGGTCCAGCAGAGCCTGCCTGGGGGCAGGGCTGGGCCAGGACACCAGGGAGAGCACTGCACCCCACACAGCACCCCACAGCACCCCACGCTGCTGGCCTATTGCACTGTGGGAGACTTCACGAGTTTGGGGTTTTCCTGCACGCTTCCTATTGCACATTCCTGCATCCTGCTGTAAAAACACTGCTGGGAGGAAAAGCTGTGTAACAGCAACAGCAGCAGGGGTGTCCCTCACTTGTCCCAGTGGTTTTTCTGTTTTCTCTCATGGACTGGCAGATTTTCAGGGGTGTAAAGCTGTTCTCACTCACTGGACAGGATATTGGAGTTTCTGATCTACTCTAAAACTGTCCAAATATTTGTTATGTCAAGTCCTATCCCCCTCCTCTCCTCCACTTCCCCTCACTCCTCCCCTCATTTACTGCTCTGCAGTGCAAGATTTTCTTTTTGACTTCACGTGTTGTCTGCAAATGTAATCACAGCTCCTTCCACAGCAGGGAAGGAGCACAACAAAGTAAGATACGATTCAGCCAAGTGAGATAAAGAGAGAGGTTTGACTTTTCCTTTGTGCAGCAATTAATTAGTTTTAAAGCTTACAGAAACCTGTATCAGTTTTGCCAGAAGAGCTGAATTCCAGGACATTCCACTGGAAGACAGCACACTGGAACAGGTTGTCCACAGGGGTTGTGGAGTCTCCACTCCTGGAAATATTCAAAACCCATCAGGGCATGGTCCAGAACAACCTGCTCTGCCTGTCCCTGCTTGGGGTGGGCTTGGACCAGACAATGTCCTGACCAACTCCTCTGTGATTCTGGCTGGCTCAAGCCAAGCAGGACACAAAGAGAAAGCCTGTAAATGCCAGCTCAGCTTCCCTGCTATGGAATGATCTCCACAATTCAATCTCTGCAGGCTCTGTGCTCAGCTGGAGGGGTACAACACCCCCCCCAGCACTTTGGAGACCCAGATAATGGCTCCACAGATAATGTCGATCACTGCTCTCCATTGTAAACACTTCTTTTTGTTCCCTTATCATTTGGCCAAAATTCATCTGATTTACAATTTCTCTTTGCCTCGGGCTAAGTGTTTTTGGAAAGATTAGCTGGAATCAGTTAAGCCATTGCTGAGAACAAGGGGGAGGGAATTGGGTCAGTCTCTTCACATTAAAAGATTCCAACTGTTCTTGCACAGGACTTCAGTGCCTCCAGCCCCGAGGTCAGCAGAGGTGCCCTTTGCTGGGGCCACAAAAATCTATGAAGCTTTAGCAAAAGTTGAAATCTTCTTAAAGCAGCCCCCGCAGTTGTTGAGCAATGCTTGTCAGAGCCCAGCAGTTCAAGATCTCTGCAGTTTGTTCCCGAGCTGACCATGCCCTGTGGGTCACACTGACAGCTGAAAAAGACCTCTAACATCACCGAGTCCAGCCATGCAATTGTGACTTGCACTAGGTGAGACAATTAGATTTAATGTGGGGGAGAATATGCTGTTTAATATTGGTAGGGGAGTGAGGGGATGTAGAGCATGCAAATAAACCACAATCAAAATTAAGCACAGGAGTCTGTAACACAGGATGCAAACCTCTCCCCAAGCCCTGCCACAAACCACGGCAGGGAAGGAGATGGGATCTGCAGAAAAGAATCCTGAACCTGCTGGGCTCAGATTTCTGATGGACAGAGAAAATCCTGAGTACAAAAGGTTTAGGATGGGTTTTGAAGCTAAAACAGCAAATGAGAAGCTGGAAGAAGCAGCACTTGCAACTAACACTAAAACATGAGGAAACATGAGGAACAACCTCCCAAAATCTCCATCATGATCTCCATCCTCAGGAGAAACTGGACACAAAGAGGAACTATCAAAGAGGGCTGGGCTAAAGCCATGGCAAGACCATGCAGGAAGAAGAAAAAGTCCTGCACTGGCCACAGCAGGGCTCTGAAACAGGAGGATTTTGTGCTCCTGGAAGTGTTTTGACGTGGGTAAGAACGTGGCAGGATGTGTGCAAGCAGCTAAATTGATTTAAAGACAACCCCCCCTCGATCGTCTATCATGTCTAGTTTTACTTTCAGGAAACAAATGAATTAGCAAATGAAATTCTCAGCAAGGCTTGAGAAAAGCAATTTTTAAAGCCTGCGCACTCAAGCATACTTTGAGTCTCCTGTGAGGGTTCAAAGCATCTACAGCAGCAATCTCATAGAGTTGTCCAAACACAATTATGCATAAATTTGCATTTCAGATGCTGAATACTAAAGTGCATCAGAAATTATTCAAGTTACTTTTTAATTTTTTTTTTCTTTCCCAAATGCTGGGAGTAATTTTCATTTAAAGACACCCTTGAAGGAAATCCTAATCAGCCTGCAGCCATTCCCTCAAGATGAGCACACCAAAGGCACAAACTGTTTCCTCAGTTCAGGTTATTTTCACTTGATACCCAGCTCACCGATCAAAATTTGGTCTTTGTTATTTTACAATATATATTATCCTCATTTTGGAGGCTCATCCTTCACCCAAATTGCAAACCAGAGGATCTGCTTGCAAAAAAAAAAAAAAAATGAGGCTGGTACAACATTAACATGCAAGTGCTTCAGCCCAGCCTCTGGTTCCACCCAAGCCAGCCAGAACAAAGGGCTTTGAAATGCAACATGCCAGTTATTTCTGATGGCTACCAGTCTATTGCAATTTCTCTTCCTCCTAATGGGATGTCTCCTATTTTTGGACCAAACAATCACTTTCCACTAGGACGACACCATGAATTATTCAAAAATTCAAATTAGGCGTGACATTTCTAAATCGCCTTCTTTTGGCAGATCCTTCAGTCGGTTAAAAACAATAAGCCTTGTTTTCTCTGGGCTTGATTTATTCTCTGCTGAGCTCTGTGGGGCCTGGCTCCTAAACTCTCCTCCTCTGAGTGCTGTCAGTGCAGGCCCCCAGCCCCAGAGATGAAGAACCAGCTTTAACAGCTCTTTAATTGTCAGGAAGGACAATTAAAGCAGGATTTCTTCAGTGAAAGCCCAGAAGTGAAGTTAGGGCAGCATCAGAAAGAGCCATCAGCCCCCTCTGGCTGTTCCGTGGTCCCCAGGGTGTGGGAGGTGATTTGAGGGATGCTGAGCAGGGTTTGGGGTCCTGCAGAAGGTGTGGGAGGTGATTTGGGGGATGCTGAGCAGGGTTTGGGGTCCTGCAGAAGGTCTCTTTCAGCTCTGCAGGCTCCCACTCGTGACCTCTGGCTGCAGACACAAGGCCTGGGCTCAGGGTGTGCCAGGGGTGAGCTGGTTTGGGGATCAGGGACGTTTCCTCAGGCAGTGCCTTGTAAAGCACTGGGAACAGGCTGCCCAGAGCCGAATATTCCCAGCTGGAAGGGCCCTCAAGGATCATCCAGTCCAGCTCTTGACTGGCCTGTCCAAGGGTTGAACCCACAGCCTTGGTGGTGGCAGCACCAACTGAGCCAAAGCACCCTGGGAGTGCCCAAAAGCCATTTGGATGTGGCACCTGAGGCCGTGGTTTAGAGCTGAGCATAAATACCAGCTTCTTCCAAAAAGGGTCGTGGTTGGACTTGGTGACCTCAGAGGTCCTTAAGGACTCCAGGGTGTTATGAATTGTCTCTGATGGCCCCTCAGACCCTTCAGATGTGTCCCTGCAGCAAACAGCAGATGAAGAAATGCCGAAGCTGCTCCTCTGCTCTGCAGTTCTCCTCCAGCCCCAGGTGTCTCTGGATCCCAGCTCAGGGTCTGAGGCTGCTGCTGCCCTCTGAGGAGCCTTTTCTGCAGATCCCATCTCCTCCCCTGCCGTGGTTTGTGGCAGGGTTTGGGGAGAGGTTTGCACCCTGTGTTACAGATTCCTGTGCTTAATTTTGTTTGTGGTTTATTTAAGCCCATGCATCCCCTCGCTCCCCTACCAATATTAAACAGCATATTCTTCCCCACATTAAATCTAATTGCCACACATTGTCCAAGCCACAATTATATCTTGTTTGGGGCTCTGGGATTGAAACATTAAATCACTTCTGTTTACCTGTCTCAGGAAACGGAATTTTCAATTCCAGTGCCTTATGCTACAAAATAAGTGAAATCTGTTTATGATAATTGACTACATAAATATCAGCTTCTTTCAAAGCAGGCTGTACACACTTGTTGCAGTGCACCCTCACGCCTCAGCAGGTGTTTCCATATTAGGAAAAGATTTGGGTTTCGTTCTTTGTTTCACTTACAAGGAAAAGAACCAGAAACTTCCATGCTCCCTTCACCATAACTGGCCCAGTGCCAGGACAATGACACCTGTTGGATCCTTGAGCTGTTCCTCAGGAAATGTCTCTATTTTCTATTGGGCAGCAAGCCAAAAACCCCTCCTGGATCATTGAATACTTAAGAGAGAGCTCAGAGATTCTTGAGGCATTTTCAGGGTGTCTTAGCAGGTGCAAGGCACTTCCCTGCACTGTGCACAGCTTTTGTTCTTTTGTTCTGTATGGTTTGTTATTTTCTCTTTAATTAACACCTTTCTGCTTTTTCCAAACGCCTCTGATCAGCCATCTCACTAATTTTTTATAAACCATTTCTGAGAGGCTGCTGGCAACCCTCAGAGCTTGATACACCTTTGTGGGGCTAAAAACCCCCTCAAAACACCCAGAAATGTATCACACACTGATCCCCACAAGTGCCCAGGGTATCTCTCCTTTAAGGAGCACCAGCAGCAAGTGCAGAGAGGACACATCTGCAGCTGCTGGCCCCAGGGAGCAGCTGGGATTTGGGAGCAGCTTGGTGCCCAAATCCCAGCCAAGCCTCCTCCTCCCCGTGCAGGGTGGGCAGCTGAAGGCTCCTTTTCCAAGCTGCCCCTGCGACAGGTTTGAGATGTGATTCCATCTCAGGGGATTGTGCAAGAGAGGGACTGGTGAGAGATGGTTAAAGCACAATTTATTGTTCTTATCTCCTCCAGCCCCATGAAGGGTGAGGACGGCTTCACCAGCCAGGCAGAGGTCACAAGGTCTCTCGTTACAAAGCCTTTTGAAGACTTATTAGCCCACAAACTACTGCCACAAAGGATGTTTATGTCTTTAACCCAATCGTTAATTATTTTGTTTTACACATTTTTGCTGCAGTGAGGACTTTCTTAACCAATCATATAACACACAAACTTACAAAACTTCACCTTAAAGCTTCTTACTACCTTTGTAACCACTGCTGTATCTTAAGCTTTAAACCCTAAAGCTTTCTACTACCTTTGTGATTTTAGCCTTTTTCTCTCACAGTTCTGGACATTTTGTGCCTTCACACAAAGCCAATCTTTGATTTCAGCTCAGCCTGTGCCTCTGAAACACTTTGCTCCAAGCTCCCCCTGCTCATGGACATTTTATGAGAAGTTCTGACTTTTGGCTCACCTTTAAGTAGGCCACGTCTCAATTTGTGAGTGCCCTGCTGTTGCTGTGGCACAATCTGGGGTGGCCAGAAGTGCTTGTCCCCTGTTCCCAAAAGCCAGGCACTGCTGTGTGTGCCTGGGGACACAGTGCCACTGCAAATCCATCTGTGAGCCCTGTGGAGCCAGGCTGGCTTTGCAGCCAGCAGCAAATTCTCCCTTGTGACCCCTGACATTCCCTGAGCAGCACCCTGCAGGATTTGCCAGCTCTCCTACTGATGATGCCTTAAGATTTTAGCTTTTGTATTTTTCAGATCCAGTAGTGCATTGGTGCATAGCTCTAAACTCCATATAGAGTTTTAGTCAATCATCTTCACATTTTGGTCAGACAGAACAATCCCTCTGTGCTTCTGATCCAAGGACACACCACAGCCTCAGCCCCAAAACTATAAACAAAAGTGAATTGGGGGGAGCAAACTGGGGTTAAATGACTTCATTACCTGAAGCTGTAATTGGACAATTAACCCCTGATTTGCAGATAGACCAAACTTATAATTGTGTGAAAAACTCATGACCATCACATCCATCTTGGGTGTAGCCTCTGGGAGGCTTTGACTGCCCAAGGTGCATCTGTTGAAGGCCTTCAATAAATACCCACTTTATTCTCTAACTCTGTGTCCTGGGTGACTTTGTGGTGTTTGTATCCCCAATTGTCTGTTCTGTTTATGCTGAATATTAAGTTCTGCACCTCTCAGACTGATTCTGAGAGCAAAGGGGGAGAAAGAGAAGCTCAGGGATCATTCTCAGAAGCTGCTCCCACTGCTCCACACTCTGCTCCTGGACTGTGCTGCAGACAGACAGCAGGACAGAGATCTCCTGCGCTTGTAGTTAGTTTAGCTAGCTGAGGCAGAGAATGTAGTCTTGAGTTTTCAAGCTGAATGTGTTGATGTTAAAAAAGGGTTCTTTCCCAGGCTTTCTTCTGGTAAACAGAAGAACAATGTTTTGTAAATATAGAAATGTTTACATTCTTTCTTATGGGACGGACCTTCTT